>JASANA010008450.1:0-58160 GCA_030248095.1 Ptycholaimellus sp. GST1_10
GTCGCAAATGCCGCAAAATGTCCTTCTTTAAAGGTATATTAGCGTAACTATAGCAACCTCTATCTAAGCGTTAACCTAAGCCAAAACGTCACTATGTTTGGGGCTTTAGCATAAGCCTACGCCTTTTGGAAAAGAAGAGGATTTGGGGCAAATACCAGGCACTTGTTTAGGCACGGGCATCTGGCTAATATATATGTGATAGGATTGACACACTCTAGGCAGCGGCCCATTGCTGAACTGTCCAGCATCCAGCGTCGTTTGAAGTACGCTGCAAAAGAAGCCAAGTTTGGACTGCTGGCATTCAGAATGCGCTCCAGGATGCATCTGGTCAGCTCGCCAGGAACTGGCCTGCAGTTTCATTTGCAGATGGGGGAAATTTCTTGGCCAGCTGTCTGAGCAAAAGAAACCTGACACAAACTTGTCCTGCATATTTGTATCCGGGTGCACGGAGGCGGCGGCCACTTCTCGGTCTATATCCGTTGTCAGGGCGGCAAACTCAAGAAGCACAGAATGGAATGAGAATGAGGGCAAGGCTTAGCAGAGATAGAAACCTGGCCTTCATTGCCGAACTCCTCCCACTCCGTGTCGATGACCATGGAAGGAAATTTGTAGGAAGCATCGGCCAGCTTGCTGATGCGGCTGGTCTGCTCCAGATAGGAGACGTTGCATCCGGTGGCTGAGGTCAAAAGGCAGTGCCAGTGAGAGCAAGACTCAAAAAGGGGCCAGAAAAGACGTACAAACGACGCCGCCAATGAGAGCCTGCTGTCCATGGTGATAGGCGGCAGCTGCAAGCGAACCGACAGTGTCGTTCATGATGACGCGGATGCGGACGGGGAGGCCACGACGGTCCAGAGACCCCTGCATCATCCCCACCACCTCCTCCCCAATCACCCCTTCGCAGGTGTAGCCTAAGACGAGCAGCAGCAATGGATGGAGGCAGAGGAGGGCGCAAGGTGGACCAGGACACTTGGGTCGGGCACAATTGGGTCGGACCCAAGTGTGCTCGACCCAAGTGTCCTGGAATCGGGCGGGCAAGGAAACCCTTGGTCCACCAGAGCAGGACGGCCTTGTCCAGGCGAGTCTGATGGCAGGGGAAGCTGAAGACGAAGCCGCAAGACAAAGGCTCTCCACCCAGGCCTTCGGATGCCAGGAATTCTCCCGTTCGCTCTGCCACGTAGTCGAAGAGGCCTTCCCCTGGGCCTGGAAGGAAAAGAGGAGTTTGGAAACTAGGAGGCGGGACGAGAGACCGGTCATGGCCGCCTGCGGGATGAAGTAGTTGGAGCTGCGTTTGCGGATCGGCTGGCCTGGCGCCAGGGTGCAGGCCATTACTCTGTAGAGGGACAAGAGGTGAAGGGGGAATGAGGGAGTATGGGGGAATGCCTGAGCTGGGTCCCTCCAAGGTCCAGGGCTAAGTAGGTGCCTTGCTCTGTTCCGTTGGGCAGCTCCGGCACATAGCTGGGCAGCATAGGAATGCCGCGAATCTGAGGAGAAAATTTAAGAGCTAACGAACAATGAACTGAAACAGAAAAGTCATAGTGATTTGATGTTGGGCTCATTTTGTGCTCTGTTGAATCGTTTTGCGAGAATGAGAGCAGAAAGATTTGAGAGTTGGAGGAACTTTGGAGTGTTCATCAGTGTCGACTGCAAGTCCTCGCTGGATATGCTGAAGATAGACAGCCTGTAGGGCTAGAAGCTGGTCCTTGCTCAAGCAGAAGGGTGCGAGTATCTCATCTGCCGGAGCCATGGAAAAGCGGATGGGCAGGTTTCAGGGGCTTCTGAGGCCGAGTATCTACCAACAGGGCATTGCCAGCATGGCAACTGGTCTACTCGCATCCTTCCCCCACCCTTCAGTTGACTAAGCGCTCGACTTTTATGATTTAAAATTCGCAATTAGGATCCAAATTTTGGAAATTTACGCACAATATTAACACATTGTAATAAAAATATGTTAATAAAAGCTCATGATTTTTACTCCTTGAAACTCGGGGCAATCCAATTTTTGGGAGAAAAGAGATTCAATGTAGGCTTGCTTATGGCCATTTCTTTAACAAAACTTCAACAGTTTCAACCAAAAGGTGTACAGAAATATTGCGGGATATTGCGCACAAAATTTGATAGCAATAATCATCAACTCCCAGTGATGAGCTTGCAAAAATGCGGAGCAAACATTCAGCCAATTCAATTCAATCCAGCATCCAATTTCCCAGCAAGAAATCGACTTTTCCTCACTACTTTTTCAGCCAATTTTGTAAAAAATACTTTATACATATTTTTAAAAACAAAGTATTTTGTAGCAAAACTTATACAGTTACTGCATGTATATTCGGAATAATGTTCAAGTGCATCTTAAAAACTCTTGAGTAAACTTGCATATACTGTGCAAAGCACCCATTTTTTTAGCTAATTGGCAAGAAGCTAATTCTTTTTTAGCTAATACAAAGAAGTTCCAGACCCATTAAAGATTTCTTAAGTAAACATAAGAAAAAAGCAACCATTTACTCGCAAATTTTGCATTAAATTAGCCCTTATCGCGCGGAGCTCGAATTTTTAGGCAGTGTTGCCTCTAATGCGACATGGTAAAAAGTGTTATAAATGTTTAGTGTTATGAAAAGGTTATAAAAATTCATCAGTGTTATCTTCAAGTACTCCTAGGAGCATTTTTGTTGACATGGCTTTGGGGGGACATTTGCCAAAAATTCCCAGGGGTAGCTCCGCACCTGCTCAATGCAGCTCTAAACCGAAAGCCACTGGGCTTGATCAGCTTATTCAAAAGCATGAATGACCACTAATCAAGGCCTAAATTACAGCCTCATTGAGCTGAGGCTGCAATCAGGGTTCCATGTGGTAGCATAGCCCTGCACTACGGTGAAATCGGGACGTCAAGAGATCAAGAATTTTCACAGGTACGATTGGCTCTGCGTTGATACAATAATGCTGGAGAGATTTTTTGAAACCAGCTGTCTTCAGCTCTTTTTTTGTCTGTTTATTTAATCTCTTTATAATATTTTAGCCATGCCGACTCGACACACCCCTGTCCGCAGTAAAAAACGCATAAAACCTAGTCGCTCGACAGTTGCGGGGGAAGGCGCAGTGTTGGTGATGAGAGTGAGTCTGCCAACACTGCACTGGGCCAATATAATGGCGGCCAGCCAAACTTGAGAGCCAGCCAAATTTCAGCTTGCCCCTCGTGACGCTCATTGTGCTTCTTTATTTATTGCTCTACAGCCTTCAAAAAACTATGCTCCTTATAAAGCCAAAGTTTGTCTAAAATGCCGGTTCATATTGTGAGGTAAACATATTTTATTGAGAAATTGCGTGGTTGAAGCAGGATGACAGGTTTTGAGGCGAAAACAAATTTCTGAAGTCGAAAACAAGGCTGTTGAAGACTGTGCCCAGGCGATGTTTGGGTAATGGGCCATTGTATTGCATTCATGCTGGCAGGGCTGCCAGCTTAAGGCTTTTCTCCTGCCCCTTTGCAGGCTGAGAGGGAAGGTAAATTTGCCTGTTCGCGCACTGTTTTCGCTCCCAAACGCACATCGCAAAACCAGTTCTGCTAGCCATTGGCCCCTGAAATGTTTTCGAGCCTTGTTCCGGCAATTGTTCTGCTGCAGTCTTCAATTGCACGGCAACCTGTGCCTGAAGCTCTTTCGGACTTTTGAGCTGCTGTAAATGATGGGAGCTGTGGCAAGCCTGAAGCGGTGGTGCGGTGGAGTACATGGGGAGAATGTGCTTCTGTTGCTCAACGTCATTGCCGTAGTCTCCAGCATAGCCATCGGGGCTGGCATTCACGCTGCGGATCCCATTGTTTATTTTTTCACTATTAGTTTACCGATTATCATCACGCATTGCCATTGATCAGATCCCATTAATCGATATTATCAATTAACAAAACAAAACTTAAGCTTCACTAACATTTTCCTGACTCAAATTTACAAATAAACAAGTATATGGCGCAGAGCGCAATAGGTGACCGCGGAGCTTCACAGCCCACAACTTCCCACACAACTTAGCAGCTTACAATTCCATGCCAATGCTCTTAATTTACATTTTAATGCTCATTTTTAATTTTTTAATACGAAAGAAAAGTTTGTCCAAATCCATTGAGAATTCGCCATTTCTCAATGTACCCCATTTTTCAGATATTCTACCCAAAAAAGTAATGTTTCAAATGCTCCAGGACCAGGTTCAAACCTCCAGATCTTTCTAAAATGTTATTACCTTTCAGGGAAAAAAAAGTTTGTCTAAATCCATTGAGAATTCGCCATTTCTCAGTATACCCCACTTTTTAACCTTTCTACCCAAAAAAGTAATGTTTCAAATGCTCCGGGACCGGTTCCACCCCTCCAGATCTTCCTAAAATGTTAATACCTTTCAGCAAAAAAAAAAGTTTGTCCAAATCCACTGAGAATTCACCATTTCTCAACACACCCCATTTTGCAAACTTTCTACCCAAAAAAGTAATGTTTTAAATGCCCCGGGACCGTTCCCAACCCTCCAGATCTTCCTAAAATATTATTACCTTTCAGGAAAAAAAAAGTTTGTCAAAATCCGTTGAGAATTGAGCATTTTACAGCATACCCCATTGTTCAACCATTCTACCCAAAAAAGTAATGTTTCATATGCTTCAAGATCAGTTCCACCCCTCCAGATCTTCCTAAAATATTATTACCTTTCAGGAAAAAAAAAGTTTGTCAAAATCCGTTGAGAATTGAGCATTTTACAGCATACCCCATTTTTGAACCTTTCTACCCAAAAAAGTAATGTTTCAAATGCTCGGAAACCGATTCCACCACTCAAGATCTTCCTAAAATTTTATTACCTTTCAGGGAAAAAAAAGTTTGTCAAAATCCGTTGAGAATTGGGCCTTTTACAGCATACCCAAATTTTCAACCTTTCCACCCAAAAAAGTAATGTTTCAAATGCTCGGAAACCGGTTCCACCCCTCCAGATCTTCCTAAAATTGCATTACCTTTCAGGAAAAAAAAAGTTTGTCCCAATCCGTTGAGAATTCGCCCGTGGACAGCATTTCCAGACATATATATATATATATATATACCTGAGGACAAAAGTTCAGTAACCTCTATAGACCGCGGAGCGGCCCTTCGGGCCGCTCCGCGGTCAAAAATATTTTTAAAATTTGTCAATTTACGTTTTCCTGCACAAAGATTTATGCATGATGTAATAACATTAAGCAATATTATATGTCGTACGATATTCCAGCTGACTCCGCGCACCCTGGATGCCATTCGCTTTCCGGGTGAAATCTTCATGCGCATGCTCAAGATGCTCATTCTCCCACTCATGTAGGCTGCTCCTCTCTCTCTCAAATCGACTGTTTAGACTAAAACTCCAAAAAAACAAGAATTGTAAAATAGGGTTATATGTTCGACCAAAATGTTATGCCCGCTTTGCCTGAAAAATATAATCGTAAAATAGCAAATGCACACATGATAGTGCAATAAATGAGTCCATTTCTCCAGCACCAGTTCGCTGATCAGCAACCTGGCCTCACTGAACACCAAGACTGCTGGACGCCTGGGGTGAGCACTGCTGTTACTTTTATCGAAAGTTCACTGGTCTCTGGTTGGCCTTGGTCCAAATTTTGTAAATAATTTAAAAAAAAACAAATAATCCAAATTTTTTCACAAATACCTCCTTTGCCCAGCTAGGACGGAAGCAGGGCAGATTGCAGGTTGCTAGCCACCGGCTACTACCTCTTCACCACGATCATAGCGGTGATCCTGGGCATCGTGCTCGTGCTCCTCATCCGCCCCGGCAACTACGGCCAGTCCGACACCAACTTTCTGGAGCTGCGCCAGGAGAAATGCCCGGGTTCCCTTCTGCCTCTCTATGTTTTTGGTCCTAGCACCAGCCCTGAGCCATTGGGCAGGCACCACACCGGGCGACACTATCATGGACCTCATCCGCAACATGTTCCCCAGCAACATCGCTCGAGCCTGCTTCGAGTCGGTTGGGCCCCTTCCTCTAATCGGCCCGAATTGTGGTGTAACAGCAGGAACATAGCGAGATTCTCTTTCGTAAGTCACCGGAAGAGGCCCGGAAGAGCCGGGAAGGAGAGCGGAACAGGTTAGGGCATCTTGGGGAAAATAGACAGACTGATCCCGGCCTCCCTTCCGCCCGCCTCGTCAACATGGGACGGACGAAACAGGTTTGGGAAACATCACAGCGCACCCGCCGGGCGGCCGGGAAGGATAGCAGTGATCACACCGAGCATCTACAGAGGGCAGAGGAACGGGGCCTCGGATCTACGCTACAAGCAGAGTACTACTATAGGGCAAGGAGGGAAGTCATCGCTCGGTGAGCCCGTGGTCGGGTAATTCCGCGTCCGAGGGATAGGCCCAGCATCGAGGATAGCGGGCGTCGTCGTGGAAGGACGGAATAGCGGTTCCGTAGCAGAAGATCCCAGGATCCAGCTCGTCGAACGTCCTTCCGTCTCAACTCGGCCGAAACTGGTCCTCGGGTCGAGGTCCAGGCTGACTTAGGACTCCAGGTAGAGGGAGAGTCGGGCTCCGTCGGGTCTCGTCAGCACCAGCCGGCGTAGATCTTCCGCATATCGCCTTTTTCCGTCGAAACAATGCTCGAGTATCTTGCTGATCCCTACTGCCACTCGAATGCCGTCGGGCTGCAGGACGTAGGTTCCGGCCTGCGAGCCGAATTGTTGGAGACCCAGGTCGCGGCCATTGTCGATCTTGATGATGAAGTTGTGTCCCCTGTACTCGATCGCCGACCTTCTTCTTCCGTTCGTCGTAGTGGGACTTCCTTCTCGGTCCTGAGCATTGGCGGGCGAAGAGGTGAGGTCCGGTTCCGAAGGGATAGAACCGGTGACTCTTTCCTTCCTTTGCCTCGCTTTGATCCAAGCCGGACCCATCTTCGTGTCCTCCTCGAGCCAATTGCGGATCCGCTGATACACTACCTCCGGCATTGGGCTGACACCGTCGAGGTCGAGCATCCAAGGTGGTTGCGGAAGCAACAAGATTCCCGTAGCCAGTCGATCCATCCACGGAGAGTTGGCATAGTGATCCTTGAGCCGGACGGTTGAAAGAGGGCCAGACAGTGGTCCAATGGCCTGCCAGAACTCGGGAGGAGAGAGGGACTTGTCTAGGTCTCGACACGTAGACAGTTGGACCTCGGTTAAGTGACCTCGTCTTGGTTTGAAGAAGTCGAAGATCATCTGCTTGTGGACTCCGTCAAAGCTGCAGCAGTCGAAGACTACCACATTGTTGTCCAAGCACACTCCCTCGAACATCAGCAGCATTATCTTTAATCCCCTGCTGCTCAGACCTTGCAGTATGAGCTTATCCGCGGAGATGTGCCGAAAGTAGTTCAGGAGTCGTCGTTGCTCTTCGTGGTCCGATATGACATCGGTGAGGATGAGCGAACGGCCGGTGAAGGTTCGGCTCAGACTCGGCCTCTTCTGCTTAGTGATTCGCTGCATTCCTCCCTGTTGTTCGTTGGCCTGAAGGATGGCATGGAGGGCAGGGTGAGGGTAGTTTGAGTTGGAGTCCAGGCGGGACGCCTTCGATGGTGGTTCACTGTCCTCTTCGACTTCTCCCGGGACTACTTCATCAGCAAGCTTCATCAAGTGAATCTCCAGCCGGTACCGGGCCGATACCGTCAGTGAACAAAAGTGGACCTTGGGTAAAGTTTCCCAAGGAGCTCCGTCCACTAGGTGATGCCATCTGGAGCACACGAGACGAGTGCGGGCCAGGCTGTGTCCATCTAGATGCCGTAAAATCAACTCCAACATCTCGTTTGGTAGCTGGTCAAGTGTAGATGGTGTTGCAGGAGGTGGATGGGAAGGTGGAGGTGACGGATGGGGGTGAACTGGGTTTCCTCCCCCTCCACTCAGTGAAGTCTCCCACTCCTGGCTCTCTCCTAGGGGTTCCTGGGCCCGCAGCTTCTCCCAGTGACAGCGTAGTTTCCGATGATGACATTGGAGAGTCGTTCGACTGGAGTGGCTTGAAGAAAGTCGATCCAACTGATTTTCCACCAGTGCGATGGCCAGAAGTAGTTGGCGCCCATCGCTGTAGTCTTGGTGGTGGGTGAGCGTTGACGTCCTCTGCCGACAGTCCTCGGGGGCGCTGTCTGTCGTGGTGGTGGGTATCAGACGTCCTTGAGTGGCTCCACCAGTTGGAGCCAACGCTTCCAGAAGAACGCAAGCTTCCTGGTAGAGGACGTAGCCTACGGCCAGGAACCGCTGCACTCTTTCCCTGCTGACGTGATGAAACTGGAGCTTGGCCAAGTTCTCCGGATGGAAGATTCCCTGCGCCACGAGCTGCTCCACGATGGGGCACCACGATGAGATGCGGTTCTGAGTGCAGCTGGGACAGCAGTAGATCGCCGAGTTGTCTTCCCGTAGTCTTTGGCAGACTCTCATAAGCATCATGACGTCCGCCGGTTCCAGGATTGGTTCCAATGTCCCTTGAGCGCAGGCTAGACATAGGGGTCGTCGACAATTGTCGCAGTCGACTTTGTCCGTTGGAGTTACTCCTCTGGCACATCCGCGACAGTATGTGTCGGTGATGTGTCTCGGTGCCTCCATTGATCGTCGGAGATGTCGCAGTGGCTGTCTAGCCAGTGTCTGTTCCTTCGGCTACAACCGGATTCTACCTTAGCCTGTCTCGACAACATGAAGGTCACGGAGCGCGGGTGGCGTCTCTGAGAACGCGGAGGTGAGTGGGTCTGTGGGAAGTGTCTCGTCGACCTATCTCCAACCTCCCTTGCTCATGATTCCTCCCTTTCTCGGGCTCTGGTTGGTGACCATGAGCCGGGTTCCCGCTGTTCCCGCTCCATGTCGTATTCCGGCGGTTCCCCGAGCGTCCTTCTGAGGACTTCGTTGTTTTCCATGATGGTGAGTTGCTGTCCCGCTAGGCCGAGCGTTATCTTCCTAATAGGAAAGCCCGTCTGAGCGCCGTCGAGCAGTACCTTCCTTGTGTCCCCTTTTCCGTCGTAGACGGGTGACATTCTCATGGTACTGAGGCCATGTGACGTTCCAGCACCTCCTTTCCCACTTAGGCGGAGGGGGGGGGGGTTCTTGGATCCCCTTCTGTCCCTGTTCGCGTCGTGAAGCCTCCATCGTTATGCGGGCGCCTATCCTCGGTCTGTTTCGGGCAGGAGTAGATGAGCTGTGACTTGTCATCTGTCAGAGATCAGAAGTGTAGGGACTGGCGTGAGGAGGGATAGTAGGGGGAGTCTTGTTGAGACTCCCCTCCCTGTTGGCCTGTCGGGGTCCCGGTCTCTACTGTCCTCATCTCCGCATGCTGACGGTGCAGTTGTTTCTGCCTTCTGTCCGATTGGGTCGGGTCGGGTACTCTTTCCTCCCGGCGGCCAGAAAGGTGTCGCAGAGGGAAGTGAAGCGACGTGGGCATTATTCAGGGCCTAGGATTTGAAGGTCCGAGACTTGTTCTTTGACTGATCTGCTAGCTCAATGGTCAGGCAGCTCCTAGTCGCATTCTTTCGCTGTCACGCGAGACGATGCCTTGGTGTAATTGCCTCGAGGTCTTGAGCAGAACCATGGGGTTGTAGATTGAAGGCTCCAGTGGGCTGCGATGGAAGATGGTAACTATGGCTAGTTCCTGATCTTGGACACTCGTTCACAGGAGGCAAGCTGCCATTGTTTTGCGGCCTAGTTTCCGACAGAGGACGCGAAGGTGCGGTCCTCCAAGGTCCCTGGCTGGTGAGAACACATAGTCCAGCCGGTGGACAGAGGTCTCCTCCATGCCAGGGCATTCCGCGATGATGGGTAAGTGGCAGACTCCTTGGTGAGGACGGCTGGAAGTGTGGACAGCTAGCCCAGTGGTGTTGATGGTTGGGTGACGGTTGCAGACCAGGCATCACTGATGGCCAAGCCATACCGACGGCCCGGTGTTGATAGCGGGCCAGGCAGCGCAGATGGCCAGGCAACAATGGCGGGTTGAGCATTACAGATGGCCAGGCGGTGTTGAGGGCCTAAGCATTGCGGATGTCCTGGCATCGATGGTGGGCCCGACGATGCAGATGGTCCAGCGATGATGACGGGCCAGGCGTCCTACAAGGCCAGGTGGCCTCCAAGGCCAGTTGGCGATGGCGGCCTAGGTCTGACAGGTGGCTAGGCGTCATCGGGGCCCGAAGGTGCGATGCCAGGCAGCGGCGTCGCCGTGGTCATGAGATATAAGGTCAGTGGTGGCGTAGTTGTCAGGACTAGGAGACACAATGCCAGGCAGCGACATTGTCCGGCCTAGAGGTGTAACGTTGGGCAGCAACAATCCACCAGCTATAGCTGTTCTGATTGTGTGGGGTCTCCAGCACTCTATCTATCCATCATCCCTGTCTTCCTTCTGATGGATTAGAGGAGTGTCAGAAGAGCGCTGTTGCTCCGGTATGCAACACGTGTGCTGTTGTAGATACTGGAGAACTCGTCCGTGTCCGTGAGTTGATCAGGAAGATATTGCGCTTGTTCCCGCCTTCCGTAGAGTGTAAGAATGGAGGGCGTAGAACCGGTGTGTAGTTGTTGGGGTGAGGGCCAGCATTAGGTGGAATCCTTCAGCGGCATCGATTGCAGACTGGAGTCAGTAGTAGCAGTGAGCAGGGCGGGCTCAGAGCAACAGTACACATAAAATTGTGGAGGCTGAGCAGCGGTGGCGAGCGAGGCTCACGCAGACAAGGTGGCCATGCTGCTGAAGCTTAGCAGTGGAGGTGCACTGTGTAGAGGCTGTAAGGCTGCTCGTGTGCCCGTTGGCTGGGTCGTGTCTGGACCACAAGGTAGCAACGCAGGTCAGGTGGTAGGGGTGCGTCGAGTCCCCGAAGCTGCTTAAAGTCCACGAGCAGTGGCTAAGGGGCCTCTAAAGGTAGTCGAGGTGTGCAACAGTTCGTGGGGCCCACAGCAGTATGCTTGAAGCTTCCGGAGCCCGACAGGTGGATGGACGCTTGCAAGGACCGGCAGCAGTGGGCTGAAGACTTCTGAGAGCTGCAAGGGCAGTCAGGAGCTGGTAGAGCCATTTACTGTAGGCCTATGATGACTGTCAGTTGCCGCAGCAACCATAGGGGGGCCGCGATGGCCAGCCGTAAGGTTTGGGGGTCAACAGCGACGCTTGAGGTTCCTGGGGAGTCTGCAGTCATAAGCAGAAGACTCAGGGGGCTTGCGACCGCAGTAGGAGGCTCTAGGCAGCTACAGCGGTGGTAGAGGGCTCCGGGGATCCGCGGTGACAAGTGGAAGGTCTTTATGGCCAGTAGTGGAGCCAGGAGACATTGGCAGCCTCTGACGCCAGACAGGGGTCTTGACATCTGGTGGCCGTGGGCTGGGGGGCTTAGGAGACCTTCAGCGGCGGGCGGAAGGCTCCGGCCGCCGTCTCCAGTTTCTGGTGGCAATAGTCGGCCTTCGTAGTTCCCGTATCCGCGGTGGCGGAGGCCGAGGTCTCGATCGGCTGGACAGAGACGTGGGCGTCCTCCTGTCCGGATAGGCGATCTCAATGGTCTCCGGTGTCGTGATGGAGGTCTGGTCAATTGGCTATGGAGGTAGGAGTCTTGTTAGCCAGTAGTAGCGGCCAGGGGATCTCGAGGATCTCTGTTGCGGCGGGTATCCTCTACAGTTTCCAACCTCCCGCTGGAGATTCGGGCCTTCCGCAATGGCCAACGAGAGACCTTGGTCACCGGCGGTTGTGAGTAGAAGTCTTGCCCACCAGCTGTATCAGGCTAGTCCTGGGCAACTGGTAGCAGCTGAACGGGGCTGGGTAGTAGCTGGCATGTCTTTCGCCCGAGGTAGCTGGTCTTAGCTCAGTCCGTCCGTGGGGACGTCAAGGGCGACCCTGATGGGCGGAGGGAGACGGCACTCCTAGGACTTCGCTGCTCGCAGTGGCATCCGCACTCACTTGCTTCCAATCAGTCTCCAGCAGCGGGTTGGAGGCGTGAGTCGGCATAGCTGATGGGGGTCTCCGACAGTTTCCAATCCCAGGCTAGAGGCCTGATCGGCGAATGGTGGCGGACGGAAGTTTGGGACGCTTCTGGCGGCTGTAGTTGGCCTTCACCGTTCCCAGTGACCGCTTGGAAGACCGTGTCTTCTGCGATGGTGAACAAGGACCTTAGTCACCAGTTGTGAAGGCAGAGGTCCCGATCGACTGGCCAGAAGCGTAGGCATCCTTCTGCCGATGTAAGCGGTCTCAGTGGTCTCCAGTGTCATGATGGAGGCTTGAGACGCTAGCGGTAGCAAGCAGAAAACTTGTCGGCCTCCAGTAACACTCTGGAAGCCTGCAGTGGACAGTGAGTCTTCCATGTTCGAGTAGAGGATGCTGTCTAATAGCATCCGATCTCCTCTGGCTGGTACAGTGAATGCCTACTGTTTTAGTCATTCAGTAGTCGCTTGTCGGCTATCATCTGTCGCGTCGTCTAAAGGTGTTGGCCGAAGCTGAGCTGATAGAGGGAGCTCGCGACAGGTGTGAGGTGGGGAGTGTAGGAACGGAGAGTAGAGCCGGAGCTGTGGCTGTGTCTTCTGCCAGTTGGGACGTCGTTCATCTTGTACGTCCACTGGCAGTAACCCGGCTTCGCTTTCCATTCTTGTTCTGGGTACTCTTTCTCTGTTCCCATTTTCCCGTTTTGGTCCTCGTCGGGTACTCTTCCCTCCCGGCGGCCGAGGGGATGGATTATCGGTCCTGCTGTACCAATGAAGGCATAACTCGTCTCGGTAGTAGATGGCCAAGTGATGCCAGAGTACTATCCGCCGGGGCCGAAATAGGGTGCAGTGCAGGGCTGTAGTCCATGTCCAGGAGTGATGGAAGGAGGGCAGCAGGGTACCATCGCTTGTCCACTTCGGCTGATCTTGAGCAGAGCGGCCATGAATGGAAGAGGCAAGCTCCAGTTGCTGATGTAAGCTGGAGCGTAGCCGATTTCCCATTCTCCGTCGCTGTTAGGAGCTGAAGGATGAAACAGCGATGGTTTGCACGGCTCCTGAGGAGTACTCCGGTGGCGTTGAGCTAGGCTGGGACCTTCAGATTGTTGTAGTCCCAGCAGAAGTTGTAGGCCAAGCCGTCCAGGTTCCCACAGATTCAGTCTGAGGCTGATCTCACACTGAAAGAAGCGTGAGGCTGAGCGCGGGGTTGATGGAGCCGATGTTGGCACACGGTTCTTTAGCTGGGGTTGGACTGCTAGTCTTTGGCTTGGCCTTAATCTGATAGCCGTGGAAGATGGTAGTTGGGCTGGACTCGAACTACTCCACACCGAAGATGTTGCCGGCAAGGAGCGAGTCGCAGTGTTTCAGAGTGGAGCTCTAGAGATCAGCGCTCTGCGGCTGTGGCAAGGGTAGAAATGGCAGGGGAGGAGCGAAGCGTTGTGCTTGCGCTGGATGGCGCCGGCGGTCTAGCCGATGAAGGCGGGCCAGAAGCACCCGAGCTCCACTGCTCATGCCATGTAGGTCCATGAAGACCTGCTCTTCTAGTCATCATTGAAGCCAGGTAGGTTCTCCTAGTCGTCGATAGATGGACTAGACCGACCGTCTTTGATCGATTGTGGCTCGGCGAAGACGAAGCCCGGAATTGCCGTTCCAAGCCTTCTCTTCAGTCTGGGGCTCGCTTGGATCCAGAGCCTTTGATGGGTCGGTTAGAGATGGTCTTCTGTGAATTGCGGACTTGGGACACCGACTTGCGTCCTCATTCCGAGCTGCATTCCTGTGTTCTTGAAGATGTATCGGGCTTTCTTCCTCCCTCCTCCTCGCTTATGCCTCCGGCGGTTGAGATATGTCGCTTCCTTGAGCGATTCTTCCGATTCCGATCCTTTCCCACGGTGCGTCAGTGAGTTGCTCTTTGAGCAATGTTTCTCCGCTTGCTCTGGTGTTTCTTTCTCTGACGACGGACTCTCACAGGGAAAGCAGGCAGGAAGGAAGGTCATCAAGGCACGCATCGCAGCAAGGGCAACAGGGGAGCAGGGAAGGGCAATGGTGTGGGCGTAGAGAAGCCGTCGCAGAGGTCCGCAGTGGCTTCTTCATCACCACTGGCGGTGGGCGACGCTCTTAGCTCGGTACCGCCGTCCGTTGCTCTCCTCCTTCCTCGCGCTGTCCCTCCGCGTGGCTCGCGATGGAGGCGAGCGTGAGCGTGAGCGAGAGCGTGAGCCGGAGCGGGAGCGGGAACGGGAGCGGGCCGACGAAGATGATGCTCCCTGAGAGTCCAGTCGCCGCATCCGCTCGGAGTTCCCTCCGGTCAGGATGGCCTTGCCATCCTCCGGTAGCTCGTCAACAGAGTCGGTCATGTACTTGGCCAGTCTGCCGACCCTCTGCATGTCCGCTCGCAGCAGGCGCATGCGGCGGAGCCCTTCGAAGGCGGCCTGGAGATTCTCGGCCTGTTTCCTGCTGATGACGAAGCCGTCCCCCTTGATCTTGTCCAGCCGCTGTTGGAGAGATCGATTCGCGCACTCGAGCTTGTCCCTGGCGGCTTGAGCTTGGCCTCGCTCCTGGATGGCCTGCTCCTTCTCGGTCTCGGCGTTGACCAGCTTCTGTCGGAACTCCTCGTGGCCCTTCTCCAGCATCTTCACCTTCGCCTCCAATCCCAGGCACTTTCTTTCCCAGGAAAGGGCTTTCTGTGCTTGGAGGGATTCCAGGCGGGATCCGATGACGGCGCCTTTCTGTCGCTGAACTTGCCGTTCCAGCTCCAGAATGCGGCTGTCCTTGTAGTGGAGTCGCTGGAGGTGACTGGCGCATTGGCGCTCCAACTTTTCGATCAACCTGGAGCCGGTGTCCAGGTAGGCGCGCGAGTTCCGGTATCCTGGGTCCGCCTCTCTCCTCTTCTTTTCGATACTCCCTGGGGCTGGGGCTTCAGGGAAAGGAAGAGGAGCAATGACGGCTCTAGGCGCCACCAACGTTGACGATGGTGAAGGTGACGACGACGACGGAGATGGCGGGGCCGTTCCTCTCCTCCTCCCTTCGAAATTCCCGGAGGTCGGGGCTCCTTGAAGGGGAAGCGGAGCGAAGGTGACCCGGTGTACTGTCGGGGCCGACGGTGGTGAAGCCAGGGCCGTACTTCTCTTCCTCATCCCTAGACGCTTGCAGGGCGGAGCTTCCTGAAGAGGGGGTGAAGTGAGGGTGACCCTGGGGGCAGATGGCGCTGGGGACGAGGCCGTAGATGAAGACTCCGTCTGCGCCGGAGACGAAGCGGCCGGTGATGGCTTGGTCGAAGGCGTGCTGCAGTAGATGTTGATTCCGGTCCCCACTGAAGGCTGAGCTTCTGGGACTCCCTCCGGCAGCAGATAGGCTGGTGATAGAGGGATGAGTGGGGAAAGGACCTGCAGCTCTGCCTCCGCCTTGGTCGGTGATGAGGAGTCGGGCTCTCGCCTTGGCGACCGTCGGCGGCGACTGGGAGATCGCCGGTCGCGTCGCTGCGACTTCTGGCCCTTCTCCTTGGGGTCCTTGCCTCCCTCCAGGAAGGCCAGGAGCTCTTCTCCTTCGTCGAAAGCCTGGGAGCGCTCCTGACCGTCCGCCTCCGGCGGCTTGTCGGAGAAGCGCGTTCGCTTCCTTCCCGGCTCCGACTCAGAGCTGGCTCCTCCTTCCTGCTCTTCCTCTCCTACCTCCTCTCCTTCCTCTCCCTCCTCCTCTTGGTGCGGCGTGGCGTCTATTTCGTCTCCCTGGGAAGAGTGTAGATTGAGGGAGGAGTTTGGAGGGGCGTGGGAGATAGCGACTGTCGGCTGTGGGAGAGTGTCGACGGACAGAACGTCGACGGACATATTCCTCGGAGAGAAATGTGTCAGGGGCCGATGAAGGGGACTAGAGGCCGTTGACGATGGGCTACTAGAGCGTGGAGGCCAACGGCAACAGCAGTGGATAGTCGCTGGGGAGTTGGAGTTGGGGCTCAGAACTTGGCTCTGCCAGGCTTCTGAGGGTGAGTGGGAAGTGAGGGGCGCTGATGAGGGGACTTGGCCAAGGGGGTGGCTGCGGCTGGAGGAGTGGCTGGCTGAGGTTGGGAAGGTTGAGGCTGGGTACCTCCGATCCTCCCCCCGCAGCGGAGGCGGGGCCATAGTGGTTGGAAGATGGTGATAGTGTGGAGAAGCGGGGGAAGAATTTCCAAGCTCCTGTGTGTGGAGGCCAAAGCAGGCTTGGCAGAGGCCTGTCTCTGTGAAGCGCTGGCGGAAAAACTTCGGCTTCATTTATCACCATTAGGTGTCGAAAGGAGCTCCCTGTGCGCGCTCAGCCGGTGCGTGTGGAAGAAGGGTGTGTAAAGTTGATGGAGGGGGCCATTAGGTGGAGAAAGGGGGATCGTTAACGATCCTGGCTCCAGAGGCGCTGAGGCGATTAGGGCTGACAAATGAGCGTCAGTGTTTGGAAGCCCTCTCTGTGAGGGGGGCGAAAGGCGGATGGGGGGGTGGTGGCAGGGCGGAGTCATCTGTCGTCCGCACTTGCTATCCCCCAGAGGCCGCTTTTTCTGGAGAGAAGCGCAGGGTGTAGGGTGTGGTTGTAAGGAGAGTCATTAATCTCCCTTGTTTGCGCTCTCCGGGGGCCGCTTTTTCAGCGCTTGCGTCCAAAAAACGTAGGCCCGCAGAAGAGAGAGAGAGAGAGAGGGGGGGCAATTAGTCCACCCTCTCTTCTTGCCACCCTTCTTGCGAAGACTGGGGGAGCGGGTCTTGGCCGGCTGGAGCGGGGGTGTTTTTGCAGGGAGGTGTGTGTGTGTGTGTGGCGCGCTGAGGGGGGTGGAGTGTGCAGCGTAGGAGGGCCTGCTGAGGGGCTGTTTTTGCCCGGTGACAAATAGTAGGCGGATGGCTTGTGTAGGCGGCAAATTGGCGCGGCGGTTTTTAGCCGCCTCTTGTTAGCTGAAATCCGCCGCCGGCCACTCCACGAACCATTTGAAGCAGGAGCAGTGCAGCACTCCAGTATCCTTGCGATGAGTTTGTTCTTGAAGCAGTCGGTATCGGTGTTCGTAGCGGATGATTTCTCGTCCACTCTACTCGAATCAGCCGCCAGTTTGGCTGCTAAGCAGATTCGCAGTAGTCCGTGCTGCTAGAATCAGCCACTTGTTTGGCTGCGAAGCGGAAGGTAGTAGTAGTCCGCGCTCATCGAAGTCAGCCGCCATTGGCTGTGAAGCGGATTGGTAGTAGTCCGCATTCGTCGAATCAGCCGCCTAGTCGGCTGCTAAGCAGACTCCTAGTAGTCTGCACTCGTCCAGTCAGCCGTCAGTTCGGCTGCAAGGCGGGCTCCTAATGGCCCGCACTGACGAGATCAGCCGCGTAGTCGGCTGCGAAGCAGACTCCTAGTAGTCTGCGCTCGTCCAGTCAGCCGCCAGTTCGGCTGCAAGGCGGGCTCCTACTGGCCCGCACTGACGAGATCAGCCGCGTAGTCGGCTGCGAAGCAGACTCCTGGTAGTCTGCGCTCGTCCAGTCAGCCGCCAGTTCGGCTGCAAGGCGGGCTCCTAATGGCCCGCACTGACGAGATCAGCCACCAAATTGGCTGCTAAGCAGACTCCTAGTAGTCTGCGCTTGTCGAATCATCCCCTGCGGAGTTCGACGGAGGCTGAGGGTTTTGTGTTCCGTACTCCTTCCCGCGTTTGATACCAGCTTCCGTGTAGGCTGGGCGCTGTCATTTGCCTCCTAGTAGGCCTGCGCGGTCGCGAATTCTGTGCTCGTCAGCCCAGAGTCCCGTAAGACAAATTCGCTCTCCTCTGCATCCTCCTCCCATCCGTCGACGGCTCGAGGTGGCTACAGGCGTTTTAGGCCTTGCAGAGTAACAGTTTGGGCCTTCTGCCCGAAGTGAGTAAGAACGAGGGTGCTTTGCCAGCTCCCTCACGTGGCAGCCGCTCCCAGGTCGGCCGCCCCCCAACGTGTAACCTGCTTCTCTCCCGCTTCCTCAGCAATGCGGGAGAGGGTGGGCAGGGCATGCTCTTGCAGTCGCTCCGCCTCCCCCCCATAAGGGCGACGGATTGAGTAGCAAGAGCCGAGTAGTTGTTGCCCGCTGGCTCCTAGTAGCTCTTAGGCGGGGCTTTCCGCAGTGCATCTGAGTTCACGGTTCAAACCGCAGTCGGAGTCCACAGAGGAAGGCTGCTAGCGATTGCAGTTCAGTCCATAAGGGAAGGCTGCTGTGAGAGAAATGCGAAGGTCGGATGCCGCGTCGTGGGTCTTTCTCCGGTCTGCAGTCGGAGTCCAAGGAGCGAAGGTGCTCAGAGGAAGGCTGCTAGAGCTGAAGAGGTTGACCCTTGAGAATTGAGTCACGCTGTTTGCCAATTCCCACTCGCAGTCGGAGTCCAAAGAGCGGGGTTGCTCAGAAGAAGGCTGCTGAAGGGGAACTGCAGGGACAGTTTGACTGGAAGGAGTCGTGGCTGTTTGACACTTTTCGTCCGCAGTCGGAGTCCACAGAGGAAGGCTGCTGGAACGGAAGTGCAGGGACAGGGTGAGCTCCTAGTGGCCGGAGGCCTGTGCCTGCCGATTCAGGCCGTAGTAGGGTGGCCGAAGGCCTGTGCCTGCCGATTCAGGCCGTCGTAGAGTGGCCGAAGGCCTGTGCTTTGTTCACGATGCAGTTGAAAGCGATCCAGATGTCGCCGCGCTTGATGAACAAGGCCGAGTAGAGGTTGGCCGGAGGCCCGTGCCAAGCGCATTTCAATCCTTTATAGCAAGGAGCTAGGAGGAAATGTGTTGGCCGTTGATGGGCATTGACGCGTCATTCGGGGCAATCAATTGATTGACTGGGAATGAGTGGCAGTCAATGGGCGTCTGGTGGGAGGCGGAGGCCAGGAAGCCGGAGCCGAAGCCGTAGGCGAAGGCCTTGAAGCCGCAGTCCATGCAGATTTGCGCCGTTCAGAAGGCCGGCAAATCTCACTTAGACGCCGTAGAACCGAAGTTCTTGAGACTTCTTCTTTTATCCGTTTTAGGATAATAGAAGCGTCGAATTTCCGCCGAATATTTCATTAAAGTTAAACTTTAATGTTCCCGTTCGGCGCTGGCTTGAAAGGCGGGCTGATGACTTCCAGAGGCGATCTGGCCCTGTTTTCATGCCAGAGACGGCGGATTCTTGGAGGCGCTCTTGTCGATGCCGCTCCATTCCAAGCCTCTAGAGGGGAGGCCAAGGGGTAGGAATGAAGGTGCGCAATCGGAACTGTTCATCTGTCCGACGCCAAGGCAGGGCTGATTGAGGCTGTGCTTGTCGCAGAGGCGCTAGAAGCTCCAGGCGTTCAGCTAGGCGTCCTTGGCCCAATCGAATTGGAACAGTGTTTGAGGGGTTGTAATGATGGAAGGGTGTAGGTGATGGGAGACGTAGAAGGTCCGTCGGTGTCCATCTGTACGCTGTCCAGGCGGCGTTTGCAGGAGTAGTTGAGGCGGTTCTCTCACTCCGCAAAGGGAGGCTTGGAGGTATAGATGGGCAGGATGATAGGGGTTATGAGAGAATGTCGGCGTCCGTCTGTGCGCTGTCCGAGAATTGCTGGCTGGATAAGCTCTGCATCCCGGAGATGGCCAGCTTGTGAAGCTTGGCCGAGTGAAGCGCTTTTGAGGCCAATCTTGACTGGCCCAGGTTGGGAGGCTGTGGTAGAGAGTTGAGGTGCCGTGAAGACTGGCAGGTACGCCGGCGCCGCGAAATGCGATGATCTCGAAGCCGCGGTAGTAGACGCTAGTCTTCAACAGTCTGTTGTCTGAGAGGCGCTGGCTGGATGAGCTCTGCGCGAACGGGCGGCCAATCTTGGCCTGTCTCAGCTATGGGGTGTGGGGCTGGAAGGTATAGGTAGGGTGTTAGGAAGACTTGCAGATGCGTCGGCGCTGCGAAATACGATGATCTCGAAGCGGCGCTAGAAGAAGCTAGTCTTCGCCTTCCGTCCAGATAGGGATTGAAGAGGGAGTTTGAGGTGTGGGAGTGGGCGTTCTTCTCTGCGCTGTCCAAGCGGCGCCAGGCGAGTCTGGAGGCCTTGGAGAAGCGCAGCTCTTATTAGGCCATGTTTGATTAGCCTCTCATTGTTGGGGCTCCAGATGAAGGGAGGTAGATTGAAGATCCGCTGATACGCCGTCGCTGAGATAGACGAGAGTCTTGTAGCGGCGGTAGTAGAAGCTCACTTCGCCTTTCATCTAGATGAGGGTTGGAGGGGGAGGTTTGAGGTGTCATTATTGATGACGTTGATGGCGACGATGCGAACGCTGCTCTTCTGGCCGATGATCAGCTCGGTCTTGGCCAATCCGTCCAGGTTCCCGTTCAGGGTACTCTTCCCTCTCGGCCGGCGGCGGAGAAGTGAGTGGGCAAGGCGATTCTTGCCCCGTGAGCGGAGCCTAGGCGACATAGGCCAACTAAGGCAGAAGAGGGACGCATTCGCCGTTGATGCGAAAGGCTGAGTTTTAAGCGAGGCGAGCTTAAAAGCCTATCGCAATTGAGGTTGGAGGGGGGTAGGGAGGTGTAGGGGACGCGGACGTTGTGAATGGCGGCCATGTAGGAGAAGCAGTGCACGGGCTTCTGGTTGAGGCTGGGCCGCTTGGGGGATTGCGGAAAGCCTTTGTAGTAGGCTTTTTGAGGCATCGAAGATGGGCCAATGGCCGTCTGTTTCAGAAAGTATCACTTTCTGCTCGCTTCTGGCGACGTTTATTGAGGCTGTTCTGAGAGGCGCGTTGAATGACGCAGCTCGGGATGACAGTCATCTCAACTTGCCGCAGCTCGGGATGACACTGAGCAAATTGTCTCTACTGTTGCTGCGAGGAGAAAGGACGCAGCTCGGGATGACAGGAGACTGTTTGCTCGGGTTGACAGTGTCTTGGACTGGTTCAGCTCGGGATGACGCGGAGCAAATTGTAGCTGTAGAGCTGCGAAGAAGTGAACGCAGCTCGGGATGACAGGGCCAATTTGCTCGGGTTGACATCGGCGAAGTTTGACGCAGCTCGGGATGACAGACGCTGGTCACTCTCTATCTGTCTGCGATGATTTTCCGCAGCTCGGGATGACGCAGAGCAAAGACGGTCACTGTCTGAGATGCGAAGAGAACGCAGCTCGGGATGACAATGTCCTTTCGCTCGGGTTGACAGAGGTAGAAAACGACGCTGCTCGGGATGACACTAAGCAATTGCTCAGTAGCTGCGATGATAGAATCGAACGCAGCTCGGGATGACAGTGAGCAGATGCGAAGGCGTAGCAGCGTAGTTTCTTGCATTCTTCGCCGTACTGAGCTGAAGTCCTAAGAAGCTGCTCTCACTGGGCCAGCCAAAAGAGGCATTGTGGCTGGGCAGAGAGTGGGCGGAGCTGAGGCGGAGGAGCTCGGCCGCGCTCCAGAACGCCGCCCCAAAATAGGCTCTTTGAATTGCGTAAACCTTAAGTTTACTTTTCTTGCCCATTTTGGAGCTGTCGAAAGAAGCGTAGATAGAATTTGCATATCTTCCCAGATAGTGCAAAGTCTAGAAGGCGGCGATGGGATTGAAGTTGGCCCAGTCGCCGGCGTACTGGCAGAGGCCAGTCAGGAAGCCGTCCAGGTAGCCGTTGGCCTTGTACACCACCGACCTCTTACTGCTGGGCAGAGTGAGGGGAGGGGAGGTGTAGGGCAGGAGATCTGAAAGATCTGCGGAGGACGTCTTCCAGGGGGCGAACTGCATGACGGCGAACGCGGGCATGAAGTTGCAGAAGCGGTTGTGGAAGCCGCTCAGGTTTCCGTAGGCCTTGTACACCACCGACCTCTAGGGGCAGTGAAGAGGGGGTGAGTTTGAGGCCTTGCTGAGAAACTGATTGGAGGCGTCTTCCAAGGGGCAGGGCTTCATGGCGACGAAGAAGGCCATGTAGTTGCCGGGGTTGAAGAAGGCGTAGACGCTGGACTCGGCCGGCTTGATGCTGGAGGAGAGCACGGGCAGCAAGCCGTAGTGGGCGACGATCGGAACGGAGTCCTAGAGCTAGGCAGTGTGGCCGCTGTAGAGCAGGAAGTGGCAGAAGCCGCAGTTCATGCCGTTCAGCGTGCCGCGCTGATTGCAGTCCATGAAGATCTGGACGCAGTTGGAGTGCTCCAGGAAGCCGTAGCGAAAGCGGCGGACTTTGTCCAGAGTTGGCGCTTTCTTCCATGGCGGGCAGAAGGAGGGAGGGGCGAGTCCCTTGAATACGCTTCGAAGGCGCCTTAGTAGGGGCGGACGAAGTGTTTGTGGAGGGCGCCGTCCATGGAGAGGTCCTTCTGGCCGCAGGTGAACAGGCTGAAGACGCAGAACACTGGGAGGCCGTAGCAGTGGCAGTGCAAGCAGTCCACTGAGTTGGGTCTGCTCCCATAGTCGTCCACGTAGAAAAGGAAAGCCGTTGATGAGTCTCTTTGCTCCTTATCTTTCGCCGTTGCTTTTCTAATTTACATGATCATAAAGATCAGTAAATAATGCGACGTTGAAAGACGGCATTTTGACTCTGAGGTTCGGCCCATCTTTTCTTCAGCGATGCTCGATCGTTTATAAATCCGCCAAGATTTATAAACAGGCTGGCCGGCGATTGCAGCAGGTAGCAGGGAGTTTTGGACTGGTCAGAGACGGTTCCAAAACTCTAGCAGCGTAGACGTTGCTTGCTGGATAGCTGGTCTGGTTGGCCGGCTCGGTTGCAGCAGAGGCCAGGAGTTGAAAACTGATCGGAGCCAATTTTCAACTTTGGCAGCGAAAATACGCGGTCGCTCTTGGCTGCAGACAATTTCAAGATCCGTCCAAGGATAATGAAATTGCGATCGACGATGCTTGTAGAGCCAGCATGAAAACAACTTTGCAGTAAGTTTTCGATGCCCAAGCAGAGTTGAGTCTGTGCCGACGTTGACTATGGCTGGCAGCGAAGATCTTTGATAATTGACAACGGCCAATTTCAAAGGCTGGCATCGAAGGCGGATCGATGCTAGTAGCTGGCAGCTGTAGAGAAATTCAAAATCCTTTTCAGGATGATGAAATTCTGGAGACGACGCTGATGACGTCAGCAATGAAAAGAAACTTTTCAGTTAATTTTCAATGCTCTGAAGCGAAGTCGATTGTTGTCTTGATCGTCGGCGGTCAATGATTTCATAAAATCCGCAAGGATAAAATGAAATCATCGAAGGTAGATGCTATTTTGAAGAGAACTTTTCAGTTCGCTTCAAGACCCTTCGTGGCAGCGGATTACGGTAGCAAGTGTGCCGTGTGACGTGTCAGAGTTTCCTGTTTACGCCGAAGATGGCGTGATGGATGATGGCTGGAAACTCGGCGTCGGGGGTTTCCTGTTTACCGCCAAAAGATGGCGTGATGTCTGGAAACTCGGCGCTGCGATGTTGCTGGTGAAGATCGGATATTGAAAAAGAGACTTGGAAGTCAATTTTCAATTCCATGCAGCGTAGTCGCAGTTGCTGTCGCATAGAAGTTCACTGGGCCGGCTCTGGCTGAGTGAAGTTCTGGGGCTGCAGGGTGTCCTGTCGGGCAGCGAAGCGAAGTGCAGCTTTGCAGGCTGGGCTCGATTCGCTGTCCTGGCTCTGTAGATCGGTGACTGGGGCTTTGGACTCGATCGCTGGCGGTGGAAGGCGGCGATGTCCAAAGGCCGGAGGTTGTGGCGGAAGCGGATGTTGGTCCGGAAGTGGCGGAAGTTGGCGGAAGTGGTGCTGGGCGTTGTAGTAGCATTGTAGAGGTGGTCGGTCGAAGTACAGATAAGCTAACGAGCTCTCTGCTTTACCAAACGCTGTGGTGTAACAGCAGGAACATAGCGAGATTCTCTTTCGTAAGTCACCGGAAGAGGCCCGGAAGAGCCGGGAAGGAGAGCGGAACAGGTTAGGGCATCTTGGGGAAAATAGACAGACTGATCCCGGCCTCCCTTCCGCCCGCCTCGTCAACATGGGACGGACGAAACAGGTTTGGGAAACATCACATACCTGAGCAGATTTCTGCCTAAATCTGCAGCTCAGCAACGATGCCGCTCACCATGAAGTGTCTGAAGGAGCGGAACGGGATCGATCCGCGCCTGGTGGAGTTTATGATCCCCCTGGGCGCCACCATGTTCCAGCCCCCTTCTCTACAGCCTTCTTCTGTATAACAATCACACATTGCTGCCAGGAACATGGACGGGACAGCGCTCTACGAGGCAGTGGCTGCACTCTACATCGCTCAGATCCTCGGCTACTCCATGGACGCGGGTCAGGTGGGAGGCTGAGAGAATTGGGGAGTGATTTATTTGCGAATGATTTCAAAAAAATTATTAGATCATCAATTAAAATTTTCTAAAATCATTCGCGAATAAATAAGCCACGGTAGGAGAGGTAGGAAGGAGGTAAGTAGGCGGATTGAAGGTGATTCTGATCAGCCTGACAGCAACGCTGGCCTCCATCGGGGCAGCAGGGATACCAGAGGCGGGCCTGGTGACGATGGTGATGGTGCTGACGGCTGTCGACTTGTACTCAGGCCACTGTTGCTCGAACCATATCGATTTATTGCATCTTTCAGGCCACCCGAGATGTTCGCCCTGGTCGTACCCGTCGACTGGTTTCTGTACTCACCTATTATCATTGCCCTACATCGCTTTTTTCTATCTGACTCAGTCACTAGGCTTTTGGAACTTTTTTTTAGCAGAGAGTGAGTTAGTTGAGAAGCTAATTAAGCTTTCGGCAGTCTAGAAAGGTCTAAGTTTTTGTTCTGAGCTCAAATACGCAAAGACAGTGCATCGATGGCAAATGGAGGATAGGCAGAACAGCTGGAACCCCTAATATCTTATTTTTGTCAGAGATCGACTAAGAACTATGATCAACGTGCACGATGACAGCATGGGCGCAGCTGTGGTCCAGCATTTCTGCAAGGTTCTCTTTGGACCCATTGCAAGCATACAAGTAATTTGGGATCGGAATGCTTGCAGGCCGATTTGGACGCTCTGGAGAAACAGGAAGATGAGGAGGCTGAGGTGGGGAATGGAGACGCGGTTGTCAGCTCTCTGGAAATCGATATACAGCGGAATTCTGTTCATCCTAAGCCTAACCAAACCTTTCGACAGGCCTTCTGAGTGAACAGAAAAAAAGCAGATCATTTCGTTCTCCGTCATTTGCAAACTGGCTCATATCGTTAAAAAATCTTCGTCTTAGAAATTTAGCTTCTGTACTGAAGTCGTTCTGTTCTGTGGTTACGTGCCTCTGTTGAAAAACTTGCTAAAGAAATGAACAAATTTGCAGTTTATAATGTGAATGTCAGTTTCATACATATGACTTTGTGAGTGCTTAGAATCAATGATGGATGTTTGCTGCGTATGTGCTCATTTCATTGAATCCATGGATATTGTCGTCAACACAAATCTCTACAGTTTCACGAAAACTCAAAAGTCAAATCTATCAGACAGCTGAGTTCTAAGGCTGCACACAGCAAGAATAATGGTATTTAATTCTTTTGGCAGATGTTGTCGGACAAACGAGTAAATCTCGTAGCCAGAATTGAATTTAAATAAAGCAAGGAGATCAGTTGCCAACATGAATACCTAAACTTGTCGCACATTTTCGAGTCGGGAGAGTCATACATTTTTAGCCGC
Source organism: Ptycholaimellus sp. GST1_10 (assembly GCA_030248095.1). Classification (NCBI taxonomy): domain Eukaryota; kingdom Metazoa; phylum Nematoda; class Chromadorea; order Chromadorida; family Chromadoridae; genus Ptycholaimellus; species Ptycholaimellus sp. GST1_10. The sequence continues at coordinate 25,397 of JASANA010008450.1, forward strand.
GCATTTTTGAATGGTTCAAAAACTTTCAAAAACTCTGCGATAAGCTCAAGTAATTTGCTTTGCATAATTTGTACCATCTTGTGTATTCCTGGTTTTGCACTAATTCCAAACCTTCAACAGTTCAATCACACATGCAATACATATACAAGGTCAACACTATTTCAGGTGCCAAGAAGAATGACGCACTTGCTACTGGCCACCAACTCAGTCTCTGTCCGCTTCAGCAACGAGCGGAATCTGTCTGCCGACTTCAGTTCTTCAACCAGGCTAGTTTCCATCTGTGGCCCGATCAAAAAGGACTTAAAAATAGCCACCATGACAATTGAACACCATGATTCTCAGCTGTGGGCACTCCAACAGCAGCAACAGCTTCAGTATAGCTGTGCCTGATAAATTAGTTTTGCAGCATTTTCAAGGAGGCTCAGAGCTGAGAGTTCGGACGCACCGAAAACGGTAGTTCCTTTGCTCAGCACCAGGACACGACCCCCATCCCCCGTCTCCTCCTGCCAATGCCAGCAAAGGCTTTGTTCTGGCCCACTGTTCTCTTAGGGAGCAAGGGCAGAGGCCAGCCGAACCAAGCGCACCCCCGACCCCGGGCCCGGAGGCCAACGAGCAAGCCGCCCCCCTCCCCCGCCCGCCCCTCCGGGCGGGGGGGGGGGGGGGGGGGGAAGGAAGGACGCCCCCCCCCCCCCCCCCCCCCATGTTAGCAGTGCCCCGCACTTGTTCCTCAAACGAATAATTCCATTTTCAGCCTTGACCTTTGGTCTGAATAATTTGGTCTGCTTTTAAGGTAGGCTTTTAAAATCATTTATGACTGGCGAATGAAATTTGTTTATGTTGGTGAAAAAAGTTGAAAACAAAGGATAAATAACGAATGATTAAAGAAAATGTGGCTGGAGGAAAAGGCGGCTAAAGTTTTAACCCAATTCATAGCCGAACTCAGTGCCAAAGCAAATAGCATTACACATTCTGATTTGTTTGCTATCGCCTTTGCCATTTTCCCCTGTTAGAAAGCTCCTAGCCGATTGGAAGAGTTTGGCAAGCTGCGGACCAATAGCGCCCCTTTCCAGCTCCTCTAGCAGTTGTCGAGGTATTCCGGTGGGCAGGCGAGACAAAGCCTCCGCCCAGATCTGCAATCATCATCCCACCATTTTTCACTCCGCCTCCCCAGGAACACATGCAGACCCTTTCTCTGTTCGCTTGTAGCATCACCGCCGCTTCGTGTTCCTGCAATTCGGCCGTTTTTTTCCAATACACACTTTTGATCTGCCAATGTTACATGATTAGTGATCATAGTAAAATAGGCCTCTATAAAAGACATTAGGAGTTATTTTTCAGTATTTACTGGCTATTGTGGCTGGTAACAAAGGCCTATAGACGCAAGTTTGAAGAGCGAGGTCTTGGCATTAGTTTTGTTTATATTTTCTTGCTCGACGATAGAAGCAAATTGCTGAGGAAACTATAAAGGGGCAGAAATGCGAACGATGGATCGGCAGAAGGCCAGGGTCTGTCTGGCAAGGCTTTGTCTTAGCTGGTCCAGTCTCTGGCGCTCTTCTCCCAGGCACAGTTCCGCCTCCTGTTCAGCCTTCTCCAGAGGCTGGAGTTTGGCCTGGAGCTGCTCCAGCCTGCTGTCAGAGCTCGCCAACTCTGCCGCCATCGCCGCCATGCTGTGCAGGGCATCCGCCTCTCGCCCCGCCACCGCCACTATCCTTGCTAGCTCAAGAAAGAAAGGCTTTGCTCACTTTTACGGCTATAAATGCGGGTCGTTCGGTCATAGTTTGGCTTAGTCTGGCGAGACCAGTTTTTGTTGAGTTTGGAAAATGTGCAAGAGAGGTTGCTAGAAAGATGCACCTTTTTCTGCAGTTTATTCCGCTCTCCGCGTTCTTGAGCATTATCTGCAAGCATTAGCTTTGTTCAAAAAACTGAATTTGTTTGGCTAAAACAAAGGCGCAGTGCAGCATCAACCACAACCTAAATCCCTAGGTCCCATTTTACTCCACAAAAACCAGGCACAGTGCGGCTAACCTCGTCCAGCTGGCCTGTGATCCAGGCAAGCCTGAATCCGGCTCATCTCTGCCCGGATGCCGTTCACCTTCTCCTGCTGCCGTGCCAGAAGGCTCTGGCAAATCCTCCGCCGCTGAGAGGCAAGTGAGGCTGAGAGGAAAGGCTCAAACTTCTGCCGGCACTTGCCGTTGATCCAACTGGCAGCGTTCCAGCTCCTGAGCCTCAGCACGGACTAGGGCGGCAGCTGCTTTGGCGCTAGTCCAGACATTGTAGGCCTCTTGGACGGCGCTTTTGTGCTCCTACACTCACTCTGTCTGATTACACAATTCTATATTTTCACAAAGTTTAATTTTAGTAAAATTTGGCCGAAATTTTTAAAATTTTATTCTACTCTTTTAAAATCGGGAATCTGTATTTTATGCTAGTCCACAAGAAATCCTGTCAAGCTGCTATGGGCGAGACTGTTGGGCTGGAGCAGATCCCGCGGCGTCAGAAGACAATTAGCCCAGCAGTACCTGAAGCTCAAGCAGAGCCTTCTTCTCCTCCTCTGCGTTGGAAGCAGCTGGAAGCTCTTCCTCAAGCTGCAGAGCATCGCCATCCCCTTCTGCCTCCGCCAGCAGCTCTCGTCGTAGATTCACCAGCTCCTCAACCCAGCCCTGCGACCATTCCACCAAACATTCGCAGTCTGGAATGCTACGAGCAGGGAGTCCTTGTAGGGCTTCAGTCGAGCCAGCCAGTCCTGCTCAGATTCCTCAATGGCACAAAGCAGGTTAGAAATACAAACGACGGGCTTGTTAGATGTAACTCCTGGCCTAATGAGGCGGCCTCTGGTCAAGCTCAGATGCCACAGACAGAGCATCTGAGGTTGACCAGAGGCACGTAGCCCACTTTCTTCACAAACTCTCTTCTATATTGCCAACGCTTTTGAGCAGGGCCCGCTTCTGGTCCATTGTCTCCAGAGCCCGGCGCCAGCACCCTTTCTCCACCGCCCAGGCTTTCGGCTCCTGAAAATCGGCTGTCCATTGTCTATAAATGAGCGAGGGGCCGCGGACCAGCTTGGAAGTGAAGGGGAGGAGGTGAAGCAGGCTGAGTTTGTCGGCGGAGAGGAGACTGCTGGGCAGCCAGAGACCCCGCTCCGCCAAGATTCGCCACAAGCCCGCCTTCCATTGCCTCCCTTTCATCTGAGCAAGGGGGCCATAGAAGAAGGCCTACAGGGCAGTTGCTCGGAGTACGCTCCAACTTCCCCGCCTGGCGCTGTGTGACGCGAAGCTCCAAGCCGCTGCCATCCTTCCTGCAGTACAAACAGCCGTCTTGCTTCCCCAAACCTGCTCCCCTAGACAGCGCCTATGGGAGGTAATAGTAGAGCGAGGTGAAAGTAGGGGAGCAAATAGAGGACAGGCAAATGTAGGCGCCGGGCTGCGGCCGAGCTGCCTGGAATCGCTGCAGGGCATCTGGACAGCTGGGGTCCAGCAGGAGGCTCAGCAGCTGGCAGGCTGTCCTGGCTGGAAGCCTCCTGCTTTGGTTAGTGTTCCAGTAGTGAGTGGGGAAGGGGCTGACCTTCAGAGGGCCTCAGGGAGAGCGAGCAAAGGCCTGGCCTCAGTTGCAGACGAAGTTTCCCCAGGGCCCTGGAAGTAGTGGCTTTGACTGTTTGAAGCACAAGGAGCGGCGATGCATGGGAATGGTGAGAGGTGATGAAATGAGGGGGGAAACTTGGGAATAGGAATGGAAATGAAGGAGGTACCCAAAATGATCGAGGTGAATGTAGGTGTTGTTGAGGCTTTCCTCGTCGATTGGAGGGGTTTCCATTATGACTGAGCCCGTTGAAACGACAGAGAGTAATTGAAGCAGCTGGTGTTGCAAAGGAGGTTCTTAGGGGTTGTCGGTCAGATGTCTATCACGCGCCTTATCAAGACGCCCATTTTTGCATCGCCTCTTCTTGATCCCCTTTGCCGTTTTAATTCATAGCTGTAACAGTGAATTTACTGCGACTTTGAGCGATTAGACAGAGTTTAATTTTCAGTAGAGAGGCAGAGGACAAGAAAATGAGATTATGAGGCAGGGTTATGTTAGGTTTTTTCGAACTTTAGCTACCAACTTTCGAATGGCTAAGAATATTTACTGATAAATTATGCTGTACAATTTAGGTGAGAGCTTTGCTCCTAATCCTTATCTGATCATTGCGCATTTCGCAGCTGATAATAATGTTTTTTTGCGTCCATCCCAACTAAATATGCAGATCTTACTTTGGTGTAATTTCCTTATCTCCTATTTTTTAGCTCCTTTTAAACATCTTCTTCGCTTTAAGCATTCATTATTGGGTTCCATCGAAGCATTAAGAATAATTAACCGTTTTATCAATATTTTTCTCATTTATAGAACTGCTTGATGCGAAACAAATGATCCAATCACCCGGTAATCAAAGCACAGTTCAAAATTGACCAGTCTTTTACTGGAAGGCTTGCAGGCCCGTGATAGCCCGTCCTAGAATCAGCGCATGCACATCCGACGTCCCTCAAAACCTCATCCGTATCCCTGACACCTTAGCCATCGACGAAGGTATCAAAAACAGACCCTCATAAGTGTTCACAGTCTCCAGGTTGACAAGGTGTCGCATCACATGGTACTCGTCCACAATTCCATTGCCTCCCAGGATGTCCCTGGCCGCCCGGGCCATGGCCAGGGCTTTCCCGCAGGAGTTGCGCTTGATGAGGCTCACCATCTCCGGAGTAGCCCTTCAGCAAACTCATCCACCCTCATCCATCCACTGCCCTCCTAAGCCCTTACTTGCCCTCATCCTTGAGGCGGCCTACCCTGAGACAGGCCTGCAGGCCGATGGCAATCTCGCTCATCATGTCCGCCAGTTTCAGCTGGACCAGCTGGAAGCCTGCAAAGGAAGCAGTGCCGAGCAATTGGCAAATAAATATAGGAGAAAATGGAAAATGGCCTAAACAATTTGGCGATCTATATTTTTCGGTCATTTTCAATTTTCTCCTACATTTATTTTCCATTTGCTCACCACTGAAAGGCAGATTGAGACAAGAGAAGAGAAGGAGGAGCTTACCAGCCAGCGGTCGTCCGAACTGCTGCCGATCCAGAGCGTAGTCGCGAGCGGCCTGGAAGCAAGCTTCGCCAGCCCCCAGAGCGCCCCAGGCGATGCCGTAGCGAGCGTTGTTCAGGCAGCCGAATGGACCCTGCAGAAGGGGTGTCGGATTCATTTGCAAATCTTGGATGAATTGAATTGAAACCTTGAGGCCGGATATATCGGGGAAGAGGTTGGCCTCCGGCACCTCCACGTTGTCCAGCATGATCATCCCTGTCACGCTCGCTTTGAGGCTCAGCTTGCCCTCGATCTTTGGCGTTGTCAAGCCCTGGAAACCAGTAGGACATTAGTGAGGGTGGGAATCTGAGAATGTTCGGGGAACTTTCATGCCCCTCTCCAGCAAGAAGCCCTTGATCTTGTTATCGTGGCGCTGAGATCTGGCCCAGAGGACGGCAACGTCGGCCACCGGACTATTGGTGATCCAAGTCTTGCTCCCGTTCAGAATGTACGCCTTCTTAGACTCGTCCCACCTGAATTTCTTAACTAAATTCAGGAAAATGTTCGACCTAGATTAAGAGCGCCTTTTCTAGCCTGGAAAACGAATCTGAGGAGGCAGTTAGGGAGTGATTTTATGGCGGGAAATTTATTCAAATCCCAATTTATGACACGATTTTGGTTAAACTGAAGGCTGGCAGCAATGATAGTAAAAGATGGAGAGGTTGGAAAGTAACTTGGCGTAGGTCTTCATGCCGGCGGGGTTGGAGCCAGCCTCGGGCTCTGTGAGGCCGAAGCAGCCCACGAGATTGCCCAGGGCGAGGTCGGGGAGGAAACGTTGCTTTTGCTCCTCCGTCCCGTAGGCCCAGATGGGCCACATCACCAGCGAGGACTGAACGGACATCGTGGATCGATACGCACTGTCCACACGCTCCACCTCAATGACCTCATTCCTCCTCTTTTTTCCATTCATCTTCTCGGCATCATCTATCAATCGAATCAGAGATTGTCAAGAAACAAAAAGGAATTAGAAACAAAGCCAGTGGAGAAAGTTAACCTAGTGCAAGCCTCTGTTCACCATTTTATCGTTCGAGGGGATTCATTTTTGACATTTGGCCTTTGAGAATCGGCAAGGGATCAGATGCAAAATGATCGCGGAGGATTGTTGAGATGAACCTCTCTGGCAGTGAGTCCATAGGCGACAGAGGAGACACCAGCACAGCCGTAGCCGCTGATGGTGGAACCCAGCAGGCCCATCTGGCCCAGGTCCTTCATCAGCTGCGGGTCATGCTCTACACCGCTTCACTCAAGATCCTCAGCTCCGCCCCAGGGAGACAGAAACCTTCCTTCCGATTGGCCTGCACAATGCCGGGCAGGAGGCGATCGGTGCAGAAGGCTCGCACCTGCTCTGCCAGCATCCGTTCATCCTCCGTCAGTTGGTCGGATAGACAGAAGGGGTCCGAATAATCGAACGCTCCCGCGGCCCCCTCTGCAGTTTCTTGACTGAATCTTTCTTTGGGGTCAGGATGTTGACTGAGAAGCTGGTTTGGGCAGAAGAAGGGAAGTAATTAGATCTAACGGGAGCTGAAGCTGCGATGGTTGAGCTCTTTGAACAGGAGGCGACCAGCTCTTCGCAGCAAAGCCATGGTAGAAAGGTTGGCGATCGTGCAAAAGGGGACTAAATGCGGGGCAGGTTAGCGGAGGTCAACTGGAGCGGCAGAAACTGCGCAGTTGGCTACACACGCCCGTCACAGTATAGGTACTGGCGCCAGGAGCATGCTTTCTCTGCTGACTAATACACCCAAGGGCATTCCTTAGCGCCTCCTGTAGCTGCTCATTAGGAAGCCTTTGAGTGATGCGCGTTGCTCCAAAACACAGCCTTAAATGGCATGAAAAGGTAAAACAAAACAGGCCCCAGCCGGCAGCCCATGTCCAAGGCGGCGTTGGCCGAAGCAGAAGCAGCCAAGGAGCGCTGCCAGATCCCAGGCCCCATCCCGGTCACCCTCTGCCACCTCATCCTCGAGCTGGCCCCCGAGGCCCAGCCCCTGCAGCACTCCGTGGACTTTCTCGGTTCCCAGCTCCTCTCTTTTGCAGCGTATTTTGAGAGAAGAAAGGGTGGTTGAAAATAGTGGTTTGATTTTTATAGACCCCATTTTTTCGATTGGTTTCTGAAGCTGCATCACATTTTAAGATATTTTACCGAGCAAAACTTGATATTTTCATAAAAAATCTTAAAATGCGATGCGGTTTCAAAAACCAATCGAAACAAGGTATTCTCGGCGGTTGCCAAGATGCGCGGCCTCACCTCAAGACACCACCTAGATGAAAATGCCAAAATTCATCAGATTTCAATGAAAAACTATGATTTATGTATGTTCCAATTTTTGAAACATCAAGATTTTGGGTTTTGACTAAAAATCGAGAAATACTAAAAATTTCCAAAATTCATTTTGCAAGCTTCAAGACATTATTTTCACGGATGTATATACCAAAAATCAGCTAGTTTCATTGAAAAACCATGGACTTATGCATGTTCAAATTTTTGAAACATCAATATTTTGGGTTTTTGACCATAAATCAATAAAAAAAAAATATTTCGAAATTTCCTTTTGCCAGCTTCAATATATTACTTTGACGGATGTAAGTGCCAAAAATCAGCTGATTTCATTTAAAACCCAACGATTTATGATTTTTGGTACTTTGAAACATCAAAATTTTGGGTTTTGGGCGAAAAACGCAAAATTACGTCAAGCACAAAAAATGGCCTGGAGATACCACCTAGGTGGACCTTCATGCAAAAAATTAGCCAATTTCGTTGAAAAACCGCGGAGTACGGGCCCCGGAACCACATATATATATAGAGATATATATATATATATGCGAACAGACGGACGCAAAAATGGGGTAACTGCTTAAGCTGGCCTTGGCCGCCCGCCGCTTCGGGCAGGGCGCCAGAGCTCCTCCGGCCTCCGGGCACGGGTGCTATGGCCCCTACGCTTCGCCTAGCATGCTTCGCATGCTAGGCTACGCTCCGGGGCCTCCGCACCCATGCCCTACGGCCTCCGGAGCTCTGACTGCCCTGCCCTCCGCGGCAGGCGGCCTTCGGCCGCGCAAAAATGAGGTCTAACCAACCACCCTTGCTCCTCTCCTACAATGCTTTTAAAAGCCAGTCATCCTTGCTAACCGTATCCTCTGATGCCAGTGGACTGGATGGAGGCCGGAGAGGCGCCGGCCAAGATGCCCGGCAACCCTGAGTACCGCGGCGCCCGTGCCAATGAAGGCCTACAGGTTATATCCTCCTTTATCTTCACTCTGGGCACAAGGGATAGAGGAAGACTGCTCCAGCCGGGTCTGAGGACAAGCCCAAACCTCCCAGCCAATTTCTAAAGGGAGCCAGAAAGAGGGCTTGTTTGAGGTGGAAAGCTGGGCAGAGAAGGTGCGCGGACCGTCCAGCAGTCGTGAGAGCTCCGTCACCTCCCTGCCTGCCCTCCACGCTGCCGGTTGCCAGTTTTCTAGGCCTGTCTGCCTTTGCTGAGTGTCTGAAGCGGCGCTGTTCAGAGACGGAGCGACTGAGCTTCTTCTCCGGCAATCCCTTCGTGGAGAAGACGGAGGGAATCCTGCACCTCTTCAAGAGGAAGTTGCTGCTCCTGGGGAACTGGCCTGGCTCTGATTTAGTGACCTGGAATGTTTCCAGCGAAGAGGGAAAGCTGGCGGAAGGAGAGGAGCGCAGTCTGATGCTCTGCATGCTTGCCATTCCCTCCACCCTGTCTTCACAGGTGCGCAGATCTGAAGCTTCTCTTCAGTGTTCTCGGATTTAGAGAACCTTTTCCCAGGATCTGCTACAGTTCCTGGAGCCGGTGTCGGCCTCCATCGAGTCCATGCGCATCATCCGCACCTCCGCCACCAACCAGTACATGATGCTCCTCAAGTTCAGGGACCAGGTTCTCTACTCCATCCTACCTCATCAGTCTAGTGGGCCCACACAGCTGGGACATCCTTGACAGAAGTCAGCGGACGCATTCTACGGCAGCTACAACGGCATCCCCTTCAACTCCCTGGAGCCGGGCCTCTGTCACCTCGTCTACGTGGCCCAGGTCTGTCAGTTACAGGATATACTGGGTGTTCAGGTTGAGAGAGAACGCCTGCTTTTGCCTGTCTTTAAAATAGTTCAAATTTTATGCTCTCATTGGAATGAAATTCCCAGACTCTCTAGAAACCATTTTACAGAGAGACAAAAGTCAGGCGTTCCCTCTTAACCTGAACACTCTGTAGATAAGGCCAGAGGAGCCCTAGAAGCGGGCGGGAGGTTTGAAGGTGGAGACGGTGAAGGAGGGCGGGATCGGGCGGCTGGAAGGGGCCACAGAGCTGCCCACCTGTCCAGTGTGTCTGGAGCGCATGGAGGAGTCGGTGGACGGGATCCTGACCATCCTCTGCAACCACGCCTTCCACGCTCAGTGCCTGCGGCAGTGGGGCGACAGCAGGTGCAGTCTGCCTCACCCTTTTTCTACCGGTAGGAAAACGAAGTCTTCATCCGATTTTCATATACGGCTGGGAGGATAATAAACGGAAAAACGGATGAAGACTTCGTTCCCCTACTGGTAGAAAAAGCTAGGGTAACAAAGTCTTCATCCGATTTTCATATATGGCTGGGCATGATAAAAACAGGAAAAACGGATGAAGACTTTGTTCCCTTACCGGTAAAAAAAGGAAGGGTAACAAAGTCTTCATCCGATTTTCATATATGGCTGGGCATGATAAATACGGATGAAGACTCCGTTCCCCACCCGGTGTGCCCTAAGCAAGGAGTGAGGAAGGGGAAGGCTGCAGCTGTCCGGTGTGTCGCTGTGTGCAGACGCCGAGTGGGGAGGAGGCCTCGGAGGCCGTGTGTGCGGTGTGTGGGAAGGCCAGCGACCTCTGGCTCTGCCTCATCTGCGGCCATGTAGGCTGCGGCCGCTACGAATCCGCCCACGCCCATGGCCACTTTCAGGCCACCCAGCACACCTACTCACTCCAGGCACACCCCTCACTCCACCCCTCTCCCCTTACTCTGGCTGGAGAAATGGTGTATATAGGTGGGCGCACAGCGAGTATGGGACTACGCGGGCGACAACTACGTCCATCGGCTCATCCAGACGAAGGAGGATGGGAAGCTGGTGGAGTTTGTGCCGCCCGGTCAGGAGACCCCCGATGTCTCTCATTTTCAGCAGCCACACTAAGCTCGAACGAAATCCGCCTTGCAGAGTAAGGGCGCCAGCAGCGACAGCAAAGTGGAGGACCTCACGCTGGAGTACACGCACTTGCTCACCAGCCAGCTGGAAACGCAGCGCCACTACTTTCAGGTCAGCTGGCTTGTCTGGTAGAAGTGGCAGGTTCTAAAGAAATCTGGGTCAATGCAATCTAGAGAACAATACAATTCTACAAAGGAACAGTACAGGTCTACAAAGGAACGCTTAGGCTTAGCCTTCCTTAGCAGACCCGTGCTGTTCCTTCGTAGAATTCTAGTGTTCTCTAGATTACAATGAGCCAGGAAATCGCCTGGCCCGTTTCAGGAGAAGCTGGAGCGTGTGGAGTCGGAGGGTCGGAAGCGGGTGAGCGAGCTGGAGACGTCGCTGGCCTCTGTGAGCGGGCGCCTGGGGGACTTGGAGACTCAGCTAAGCACCTGCCAGGCGGAGAAAAACGGCCTGGAGAAGAAGCTGGCTGCCAGCACCAGCAAACTCAACAAGGTCCTCCTCCCCTTGCCCCATGCACCCAAAGTAGTCCAAAGAGGGCAATAATAGGTCCTTTGGTAGCCTCCCAGTTAGTAACTGGCTCGCCAGGCATGCATTTGGTTTCATATTTTAAATTTTGGTGTGATTTTTCTAGCTAAGCACTGAGCTTAGCCTAAGCCTGATGCAAAATCTAAGCCTAACCATGATACCAAGCCTAAGCTAAAAACTTAGCCAATGCCAGACTAAAGAGGGTGCTGAAAACGAAGCCAAAGCCACAACTATGGTCCAATAATGTTCTTTTCTTATCACAAAATGGCGCTGTTACTAAATGCCCTTACGCCCCAAAGTATCGATTGAGGCGCTGAGTGAGCTGGGGGAGGAAAAAGCGCTGGCCAGCGCCCTGCGCGGGGACCAGAGCGGGTGGCGGGAGCAGGTGAAGCGGCTGGAGGTGGAGCTGGCTGTCAGCAAGGCCAAGCGGGAGCAGGTGGGGTTTTTAAAATAAAATGAAATTAATTAAAATTAAAAATAAATTTAAAAAGTTAAAATTAAAAAATAAATTTAAAAAAATTTAAAATTAAAAAATGAAAATAAAAAAACAGTAAAAATTGAAAAAAAAATTAAAATTTAAAAAATATACTTATAATTAAAATTGAAGGGCGATGAGCTAGTAGGATTGAAGGAGGTGGGAGCGTTGGAGGAGCAGGTGCGGGACCTCATGTTCCACTTCGAGGCACAGAGCAAGCTGGAGGCTGAGCTGCAGAATGAGGAGCTCAAGGAGGAGGTTCGGATGGCTGGGAAAGAAGGGGCCGGGACACTTGGGTCGGAACACTTGGACCCGAGTGTCCTAGACCCAAATGTCCTAAAATCGGGAATGAAAGGGGAAGAGAAGAATGCTGGTTGAGGTTTCGGAGGGGAGTTTGGAGGTTGGCCCGGCGCCGAAACTCAAGCAGAGCCGCAGGCGTAAAAAGTGATCAAATTGCAGCCAAAGCCGTTGTCGTGTCGTGTGTACAATGTGACTCTCTTTCTGTCCTGTATGTCTTATTTGATGAATTTTCGCTGTTCCAACAATGTAGACAACAACAATATTGACTGGCTTGGTTGCTTGCTGGAAGAGCTATGTCGAAGCTATCTAAAGAAACGCAAAATAAGGTTGATACCATGCTGAGACAATATCGTACCAATCGTACCACGTATGTGGCAATTTTCATTCCACACCTTATACTTGACGATAGGCAGACGCGGAAATACAAACATGAATCACATTGGATCCTAGGCAGCCAACGTCTATTGATAAGAAGAAGCTTCACAGTTCATTGAAATCAAAAACACAGGACACTCATTGGCTGCGTGCTCATAATGACTGCTTCAAGCGAGGAGAATAATCGGATGCTTTTATGAATCAATGTGTAAGTCCGTAATGAAGGGTGTAGCAGAGGCTGTAGCAGAGGATGTAAAAGAGCCCCAGTATTTCCACCAGACTGCAGAACTGCAAATAGCCAAATTTGAGCCAACGTATCCTAGTAATTGTTATGCTAACGGATAGGCCCAGTGTCATGCCAATCAGACCGCCGAAGGAGCCTATTACATTCTCCATCTCAAACAAAAACACTTCATCAATTGCATCAAAAGGAAGTAAGGCATTGACCGGGTGAACTGCAGTCTCCCAGTAGACGACCTTCCTGAGGCGGTGGATGAAGAAGTGGGCAACCACTGTGTCATTCCTCAAAACAACAGCTCTTTTCAGTGGAATGGTCTCAAGTGAGTGAAGGACAATTACCCCATGGCCTCAGTGCACTGACGACGCAGTGAGCCTGAATAGAGATGGCAGCTGTATGGGACCTGCATTGATGTGTCAGAGGTAAGGCTGAAGAAGACTCTCCAGACAGGCGAGACCTGATGAGCCTGCGGCCAGCGATTGCGAGACTCGGTCCATTTGAGTTCGCTGTAAGAGCAGGGCAGGTGGCATTCCTCACAGAAGCTGTTCTTGAACGCCCGCTTGTTTTCCAGGAATGTGTCCATGCACTTCTCTGCAAACCTCCCCGCATATATATGGACTTTGGAGACTTTATAAATTTTGAATATTTGCAACTAAAGAGAGAAAACAGCAACTTTTCCCAAGGCCACAGGCGGAGTAGTTGCCGGGGATGCGAGGTTTCCTTGGATCTGTGCAGAGGCACCAATCGGCCAGAGCTCGTTGGACGCAGACTTCTTCGCAATTCTGCAGTTTTACCCTCTTCTAGGTGTTTTGGTATTGAGCTATTGCAAGGCACCTGCTTGGAGTAGGCCCCAGGCAGAGGGTAGATTGTATGATTGGGTGTAGCAACACAGGGCCTGTAGGGCTCGCCGAGGTGGTGGAAATCCGTATAGCTGAGGCTGTAGCGGCTGGCGAAGCCTACCGGAAGGTTAAAGCCTGTGGCGTAGGGCATTGCTTGTGTCTGTCAAAGAAAATCTGAGAACCGTGAAATGCCCTTTTGTTGCAAGAACTAACAAATCGATCGTGAACTTGGACTCGAACGCCGACAGTGTCCGTCATGCTCAGGTACTGGCCCCTGTGCACTCGCATCTCCAGGTAGAGACCTGTCCGATATTTTATGGAGCAATATAGAATGAATGAGTAGAGCATAGTGACCTCTATCATGGGTGCCTCCGGCCACGGAGACGTCATGAGAGCGGTTGAATGTGTAGCAGTTGCCGTAGCGTCGGTCCACCATCTGCTGGAAGTCCTTCTTCAGGTCACACGGCTTCCCTTCGTAGGTGCATCGAAGGAGCAACTCCTCCGCTGTCACTCCTCAATCACCCTTCTTGCAGTTAGTTCCCAAAAGACCCATTATCTCAAACCAGCAGAGATTAGCTGTTCCTCACTGAGTCCACCCAGAACGTTAGGTAGGAGGTCCTGAACTTTGGCCGTCACTGTGGCGGCGTCTTTGGACCAACTGGGGGCTGCCTGGCTTGTTTCCTCGTCCATTTCTTGCTGCTCTGCGGCTTCCTTCATCTGTAAACCAATAATACGGTCTTTCCTAAAATGGTGGCACAGACGAAGGCTGATGGGTAGAACTTACACCCCATGAATATTGCCCCCCCCCATAATATTGCCCCCCCCCATGAATATTGCCCCCCCCCCCATGAATATACCCGCCCCCCATGAGTTTGAAGGCAAATTTCGCTCTCATGTTGCTCAGCAAATACTAGTTACTACCGTGTTCGTCATGCTACTAGTTAGTCTATACCGCTATATAGGGCATAGCCACCTGACTTTTTGACCGCGGAGCGGCCCGAAGGGCCGCTCCGCGGTCTATAGAGGTTACTCAACTTTTGTCCTCATATATATATATATATATATGTATATATGTATTTCTGGAAATGCTGGCCCCGGGCGAATTCTCAACGGATCTTGACAAACTTTTTTTTTCCTGAAAGCTAATCTTATTTTAGGAAGATCTGGAGGGGTAGACCCGGTTTTTGAGCAATTGAAACATTACTTTTTTGGGTAGAAATGTTTAAAAGTGAAGTATGCTGAGAAATGGCGAATTCTCAACGGATTTGGACAAACTTTTTTTTTCCTGAAAGCTAATAAAATTTTAGGAAGATCTGGATGGGTGGATTCTGTCTTGGAGCATTTGAAACATTACTTTTTTGGGTAGAAATGTTTAAAAATGAAGTATGCTGAGAAATGGCGAATTCTCAACGGATTTGGGCAAACTTTTTTTTTACTTAAAGGTAATAAAATTTTAGGAAGATCTGGATGGGTGGATTCTGTCTTGGAGCATTTGAAACATTACTTTTTTGGGTAGAAATGTTTAAAAATGAAGTATGCTGAGAAATGGCGAATTCTCAACGGATTTGGGCAAACTTTTTTTTTACTTAAAGGTAATAAAATTTTAGGAAGATCTGGATGGGTGGATTCTGTCTTGGAGCATTTGAAACATTACTTTTTTGGGTAGAAATGTTTTAAAATGAAGTATGCTGAGAAATGGTGAATTCTCAACGGTTTTGTACAAACTTTTTTTTTCCTGAAAGCTAATAAAATTTTAGGAAAATTAGGATGGGTGAACCAGTAACGGAGCTTTTGAAACATTACTTTTTTTGCGTAGAAAAGTTTAAAATGAAGTATGTTGAGAAATGGCGAATTCTCAACGGATTTGGACAAACTTTTTTTGTCCCAGACCACAAACTTACCCTTTTGAGTTTAAATCCTTGAGTCTTACAAAAGCTCCGCGGTCATCTGTTGCAGTGTGTGCTTTATACTTGGGCTGTCAGTCAGGCACATAAGGCATTTGTCCAAAAATTTTCAATGTGGTAAATATTGTTGTTGGTTTGTGTAACGCATGCCAATGCCAAAGGCAACCTATTTTATCTCTATCAGACCAGTTAAAGCTAGCATTGGTTAGTAGGGCAGAGCATAGTTTTAGGACATTTTAGACCCATTTTATGCCAACAATCTGCACGGGTCTTTGAATCACCAGTGCCAAAGTTTTTGCCGAGGTATTCGCGGTAGACTTTCTGTGTATTCGCATAGTCCAAAGCAATTCGTTCTTCATTTGCAAGCAGATACCTCAAACTTACAATTAATTAGTATCAAATGTAAACTTAACAAAAAATGACATACCTCACAATGGATTGTAAGTTGTTTTGGGAGGTATTCGTATATGGCAATCTTTCGACGAACGTTCTGCTTGGGAGTGGACGCAAAGCACCAGCCCATTTCAACCAATGGGAGTTTGCTGGACAAAAGCGCTGCGTCCATTTTACTCTTTTGATTTTTTCGTTTTTGACCGCGGAGCGGCCCGAAGGGCCGCTCCGCGGTCTATAGAGGTTACTAAACTTTTGTCCTCATGTAGGTATATATATATATATATATATATATATTTCTGGAAATGCTGTCTACGGGCGAATTCTCAACGGATTTGGACAAACTTTTTTTTTCCTGAAAGGTAATGCAATTTTAGGAAGATCTGGAGGGGTGGAACCGGTTTCCGAGCATTTGAAACATTACTTTTATGGGTAGAAAGGTTGAAATTTGGGTATGCTGTAAAAGGCCCAATTCTCAACGGATTTTGACAAACTTTTTTTCCCCTGAAATGTAATAAATTTTTAGGAACATTTGGAGGGGTGGAACAAGTCCCGAAGTATTTGAAACATTACTTTTTTGGGTAGGAAGGTTGCAAATTTGGGTATGCTTTAAAAGGCTCAATTCTCAACGGATTTCAACAAACTTTTTTTTCCTGAAAGGTAATAAAATTTTAGGAAGATCTGGAGTGGTGGAACACGTCCCGGAACATTTGAAACATTACTTTATTAAGTAGAAAGGTTGAAAAATGGGGTATGTTGAGAAATGGCGAATTCTCAATGGATTTGGACAAACTTTTTTTTTGCTTAAAGGTAATAAAATTTTAGGAAGATCTAGAGGGGTGAAACTGGTTCCAAAGCATTTGAAACATTACTTTTCTGGGCAGAAAATTTGAAAATTGCAATATATGGTTTTTGTGCTGTAATACCTGAAGTCTTGAGAATTGCACAGAATACTTGATTTTTTGTTCACAAGTCTTATATGTTAATTCTAAATCTGTGTTTACTTTTGAAATTGATTGAGATACCACAGACTTGCTTCTTTGAGTGACAAAATTTCATATATAGGATGCGCTCCGCGGTCACCTATTGCGCTTTGCGCCATATACTTGTTGAGCATCAAAAAGCAATAGACAAGTTTTAAGACAATCGTGATTTATTTTGATTTGAATTGAGCATATAAATTTTAACATATCCATTTCATTGGTTTTGTCCATCTAAAAACTCCACTGGTCATTCATAAGCAGGCGGCAATTTTGGCCCAAAGAGCGCAAAACTTTAGAAAAAGTAATATAAACGAAAATAACAAAGAAATAACGTAAAAATGTGTTAAAATGCAATAAAGTTTGTTGAAATTTTTGAGATAAGAAACTACAATTTATTTTTAAGTGTGGAAAATTAACAACATCGAAGTCAAATTGATAAAAGCAAAGGCAAAATTAAGTTTTCCAGGCATTTGTAATACGATTAATTTTATTGTGAATCATGCTTCAATTCAATTGAATCCTAAGAAGTACTAAGGTTACAAAATGTTTCTAAACGTTTTATTAAAAATTAAACTTTCAATATTATTTAAAAATTAAAAAAAATTGACGATAAACAATAAATAGAATAATAGATTCATGCCATAAATTGCAGCCTGCTTATGAATGACCAGTGGAGTTTTAGATGGACAAAACCAATGAAATGGATATGTTAAAATTTATATGCTCAATTCAAATCAAAATAAATCACGATTGTGTTAAAAGCTGACCACAGACTTGATTTTTGAGTTACAAAGTATCATATAAAGGATGCGCTCCGCGGTCACCTATTGCGCTTTGCGCCATATACTTGTTTTCCTTAAAGGTAATAAAATTTTAGGAAGATCTGGATGGGTGGAACAAGTCCCGGACCATTTGAAACATTACTTTTACATTACTTACTAATACATTACATGAAAAAAACAAATGCAACCAAACTCAAATTCACAGAAACATAAATTAAGAACATTGATTTTATAAGCAGGTAAGTTGCCTGGGAAGTTGTGGGGGGGGGGATCTCCGCGGTCACCTATTGCGCTCTGCGCCATATACTTGTTTAAAGGCTCGCGAGGGACATAGTTTGTCCTTAAACATAGTAAGTCTATACCGGATGGCGGGCGCATGCCTACCAGGAGTAGGGGTTTGTCCCCTACCAGGAGTACCTTTCAAGATTCTAACTCAAAAGCTTAGACGCATGCTTGTCCTCGATGAGGTCATGACTGTGGCAGTACCTACTAGTTAGTCTATACCGAGTTCATTGATGTTTTAAAGTGATCAACTCGGTAAGGACTAACTAGTAGGTACTGCCACAGTGAAAGGACGAGCCTTTTAGTTTTTGTGTTGGCTACGCCCTATATAGCGGTATAGACTAACTAGTAGCATGACGAACTCGGTATAGACTAACTATGTCCCTCGCGAGCCTTTAAAAAAGTCAGGTGGCTACGCCCTATATTGCGGTATAGACTAACTAGTAGCATGACGAACACGGTATAGACTAACTCGGTTTAGACTCATGGGGGGGGGCAATATTTGCTGAGTACAGTTTGACCTAAAATTTGCAAAAAATATTCATGGGGGTGGGCAATATTCATGGGGGGGCGGGTATATTCATCGGGGGGGGGGGGGATAATTCATGGGGGGGGGGATAAGTCCATGGGGGGGGGGGAATATTCATGGGGTGTAAGTTCTACCCATCAACCCAGACGAACGGCTAGGTTGAAGATGAAGTTGAGATCGCGACTGGTTGTCACTGCCTTGTCCATGTATTCCTCCTCTGTGAGGCCTTCTGCGGCGTTTGGCTGGTATTGAAGGTGCTGGCTGGTGTCCACCTGCTCTTCTGCCCAGGCTGGCTTGGCCGTGCTAGGCTGCGTCTGCGACTGAGTCTGGGAATAGTTCAGAAAAAAATAAAAAAGTTTTGGCAGGTTAGTGATTGGAAAAGGTAATTTTGATGAAAAGATTTGTCAATGAATTGTCATGATTTGTCAAAATTTTGGCAGGAACAATTGTGATCATAAAGAGTACAAAATTTTTTGGCTAAAAATAATTTTGGGCTATGGCAATAAATATCATTGATGGAAATATGAAATGGCACTGAGCAATCAAGCAATTTGTGTCAAAAGAAAACTTTAAACCTAAATCTGATTCATCAGAGATAACTAGATTTAAAACTAAAACATGCTCTTAAATTCAATTTTGTCCATTTTTTTCCAGAAAACCAAAAGAATAAATCAGGCGTTTGAGTTATTCTGAACGCATCCCAGCTGAACCGTCTTCGTCCTATTCCAATGTCTCTGAACAACCGTTGGTGCCATCTTCACCGTTGTTGTTTCTGATGCCACCTTCATGGACGTTGTTTCTGCTGCCATCTTCACCGTTGCTGTTTCTGGTGCCACATTCATTGATGTTGTTTCTACTGCCATCTTCACCGTTGTTGTTTCTGCTGCCACCTTCCCCGTAGTTGTTTCTGGTGCCACCTTCATTGATGTTGTTTCTGGTGCCACCTTCATTGATGTTGTTTCTGGTGCTACCTTCATCGTTGTTGTTTCTGGTGCCACGTTCATTGATGTTGTTTCTGCTGCCACCTTCATTGACGTTGTTTCTGCTGCCATCTTAACCGTTGCTGTTTCTGGTGCCACCTTCATTGATGTTGTTTCTACTGCCATCTTAACCGATGTTATTTCTGGTGCCACGTTCATTGATGTTGTTTCTACTGCCATCTTAACCGATGTTGTTTCTGGTGCCACGTTCATTGATGTTGTTTCTGCTGCCATCTTAACTGTTGCTGTTTCTGGTGCCACCTTCATTGACGTTGTTTTTACTGCCATCTTAACCGGTGCTGTTTCTGGTGCCACCTTCATTGATGTTGTTTCTGCTGCCATCTTCACCGTTGTTGTTTCTGGTGCCACGTTCATTGTTGTTGTTTCTACTGCCATCTTCACCGTTGTCGTTTCTGCAGCCATGTTCACCGTTGTTGTTGCTGGTGCCATCTTCATCGTCGTTGTTTCTGGTACCATCTTCATTGTCGTTGTTTCTGTGGATGGTGCCGCAGAACTTGACCCTCAAACATGGAAACAGTTCAATGATTTTGCAAAACCATCAAAATTGGTTTTCCTTATGGCTCAATTTGGCATATAAGCAAAAATGGCAAATTTGAATTTCAAGTAAAACGCTAGTTGATTGCTCAAACATTCAAACAGAGTTTTTGTCTTTTGAAAAATGGGAAAAACTAAGGCTCCACCTTGGCTACTGGCCGGAGTGGTGGACGTGGCTTGGGCATGAACCAGAGGCGGAGTTGTGGATGCTGCCGCGGTGCTCTGCGGGAGGCAGACGTGAGCGGACTCTGAAACTCATTTCCAGCTCCAGCCAAGCCTAGGATGGGTTATGTTAGCAACCAGGCAGCTGTTCGCAGAGCACATGCTTCTCAAGGCTGCAGCTGATGTCGGCCAGCGCTGCTCCGCCGATGCCGTCGGGGATGGCGCGAAGACAGAGCGGAGCTTTATTATCAAGCCGCACTTCCACCTGGCTTAGTTTGTTGCCGAAACTCTCCCCACCGTCGTGCCAGCGCCAGGCCTGTCAATTTTAGAGCACTAGCTGCCTTCTTTAGGGGTATTGTGGAAAATAGGTACGGTGAAGTCAGTGCTGCTGCTGCGAAAGTTGGGCTGAACGGAGCCGTCGGAGGAGACTGCCAGCCAGAACTCGCCTTTGGGGGTCCGATTTGGGTCCTGGAGGATGGCCTGGAAGAGTTGGTCGTCGTTCAGGATGGCCAGGCGACTGCGGAAGCCCTGGGGGGCTGCCTTAGCTCGGCAGTAGCCATCCGCTTCATTCCTGTGGATGGATATTTGGGTTGCAAAAGCTTTGTGTCAATGTTCTGGGCGGAATGGATATAAAAAGTGGGGAAGAAAAGGCTCGAAAGACAAGGCACTTATTCATGCCGATGTTATGGAAGGTGAAGCAGTGGCCGCAGATGTCGTCCATGATTCCGTCCGCAGGGCAACTCGCCGCCTTCAAAGCGTCTCCAGGATAGTGGGGATTGAGATAGATGACTTTGGAAAGGTCACCATTGTCGTCTCTTCTCCCATCTTCATCGTCGTTGTTTGTTCTGCCTTCTTCATTGCCGTAGTCATTGCCATCTTCTCAGTCGTTGGTTCAGGCGTGACTTCTTCAGCTTCCTCTCCAGGGCTTGTGGTCTTCTCATTGAGCTTAGTAGTGGTGGGTTTGTTTGCTCGACTCGACGAAGCTGCTGGCTTTGTAGAGCTCTGAGGTAAAGCTGGCGTTGCATTTGAGGATGAGATGATGGGGTTGATGTTGGTCGTGGACTGAGCCGCAGAGCTTGGCCCTGAAATATGGAACATGAGAATAATTTTGTAAATTCAGCAAAATATGACAAATTTTTAATCTCAAATAAGACTCGTGCAGATTGCTCAAATCATTCAAACAGAGTTATTGTCTTGGAAATGAAATGAAATCTTTTGAAATGGAAAAACTGTGGCTATACCTCGGCTACTGGCCGCAGTGGTGGACGTGGCTTGGGCATTGACCAGGCGTGGAGTTGTGGATGTTACAGCAGTGCTCTGCGGAGGGCAGATGTGAGCGGACTCTGAAACTCATTTCCAGTTCCAGCCAAGCCTAGGGTGGGGCTGCTATCTACCAGGCAACTGTTCGCAGAGTACATCAAAGCCCCTGTCGCAGGGGACGTCGCCCAGCACTGCTCCGCCGATGCCGTCGGGGATAGCGCGAAGACAGAACGAACCAGACACATCATCCAGCCCCACTGTCACCTGGCTAAGCTTGTTGTCGAAACTCTCCCCACCGTCATTCCAGCGCCAGGCCTGTCCAGTTCAGAGCACCAGCTTCCTTCTTTAGGGGGATTGGGGAGAATAGGTACGGTAAAGTTCCTGCTGCTGATGCTGGGCTTGACGGAGCCGTCGGAGGAGATTGCCAGCCAGAACTCGCCTTCGGGGGTCCGGTTTGGGTCCTGTAGGATGGCCTGGAAGAGTTGGTCGCCGTTCAGGATGGCCAGGCGACTGCGGTAGCCCTGAGGGGCTGCCAGACCACGGCAGTAGGCATCAGCCGCTTCCCTGTGGATGAAAATATCGCTTGCAAAAGCTTTGCGTCAGTGTTCAGGTGAAAATTGAAATAAAACATGGTGAGGAAAACGCAAGAAAGACAAGGCACTTTGTTAGGATGATCTTATGGAAAGTGAAGCAGTGGCCGCAGATGGGGTCCACGATTCCGTCCACAGGGCAGCTCACCGCCTTCAAAGCCTGTCCAGGATGATGGCGATATATGACTTTGACTTCTATTCGAATTGAATAAGAAAAGGTTAGCAATATATCAAATTTCTGACCTCTGTTGTTGATGGTTTAGCAGTGGTCGTTGGCCTATTGCTGCTTTCTGCAACTGATTTTCTTGAGTTCCTCATAGAACTTCAAATATTTGCACTCTAAAATGCTCATTAAATGCAGAAAATTATGCGATTACCTAGTAAAAACTCGCATATTACGTCCAGTGGTACGCCGCAGTGCTCGTCTCCCCACCCATTATTTTTGGTCCGTCGAACGCACATCTCGTCCTCGTTGCTCAAACCACTACGGGGTGGAAAGAAAGTGTTGTTCTCCACCGGCGTCTCCCCTCGCTCCCCGTCCATCCACACCGTATCCTCCTATTTCCAGCCTTCATTCAACTAAAGTTAGGATATTTTACAGGGGCTTGCCCTGTTTGTGGTTGGATGCAGCTTGCACAGTCCTATCCAGGCTCTATCCTCAATCTTGCCGTCGAACGTGTCGTCAACGGCGTGATTCTTTATATGCGCCAGGCGACCGCGCAGGCCTGGTTTTCCCCAGATTCCAGGCTGCGCGGCGCAGAAAGCAAAAGCCTCCGTCCTTTGAACACCGGAAAATAAGGTACAACAGTTGCTTGGGGTACAAACAGGCTGAACCAGTTCTTTCGATCTTCGACTGGAAACTCATAGTAAACGAATGAAGGCCCGGACTCTTCTCCGACCCCATAGTACCCAAATCCACCCCCGTCAAGCTGCTGATAAAATACTGCTCCATCCAGACACCCTGAAGGTAGGTGCTAGCTTCCAGTGGGAAAAGCGACATTTAAATTCTCACTAGGGAAGTAAAGAGGTAGGAGAAGGAGAAGATGGAGAAGTCTCATGGCTTGGTTGGATGAAGCTGCTGACTAGCTGAAGAATGAGTGACGAGAAGCTCCAAGCCCGACGCTGATTGCGGCAGGGCAACAATGGAGACTGGCAACAGAGCAGTTAAGGAAGGGCCAGGATTTCCCAATATCAGGCTTAGTCCTCTTCACTGGTGATTTGGCAAGTTGGTGATTAATCAATATTGTAGGAGAAAGCGCCATGCAATGCTTCACTTTTCAGGTCTTTGTTCGCGTTAGCTTCGGCGATTGGAGTTCGTTTGCTTTTAGCCGCCACCATTTTCATCTAGAATGGATAGCACGATTGATTTTAACGGTCAACTCTAGGCGGTCTAGAACTGGAGTTTTGATAAGTTAGTGATTTGCCAATTTCAAATCTTTAGAATTTCGCCAAAAATCGAAATTGAGTATTGACCGCCGCTTTTCTACCAATGGTTTTGAAACCAGGTGTTCAGGCTTATGAGCATGAACAAAAATACCAGTAAGTTTAACAAAACTATTCCAAAGCTGGTGTCACAGTCCGTGCAAAGAGAATTAGGCTCCTAATGGCAAAAATGCCTGATCTTCTATCATTTGAAAGCACACCTGCTGGAAATTTAAAAGCGGGTACCTTGGCGCAAAACTTAAATTTTCTGATTCCCGCTGAATCCCGCTGCTTCCCGCTGATTCCGGCTGATCAGTTTAATAAATGTTCACTGATAAGCACTGACTCAGTGGTGATCACTGATCAATTTATCATTAGTTTTGCGCCCTTGATAGAGCTTTAGAAGGTGCAGCTCCGCTTGGTGTGTTCACTGGCCTGGCATCTGGCCGTCCACCTGTCCAGTGGTTATGCAGTGTCCGCTCTGCCTGCCACTGCCTGCGTTCAGTCTGTCGGTGACTTCATCCTCTGCTGTGCAGGGGCAGCTGGCCAATGATACAGGCTTGCTGGTCTCTTAGGCTTTGGTTAAGGCTTAGACAGGGTGGGTGTAGTGATCGCTGTCCTCATGTTGCCCTTCTGCACTCAGCTTGGACACCACTGGTGCAACACAGGCCCCACTCTTTCTCTCCTAGTTCCCGACATCTGCCTCTTGATGCTGCAGGGCAGGGTCTCTGCTGGATAGTGCAAAAGAAGCGCAGACAAACGTTGCCGCCATCCTTCAAAAACGAAGCCTTCTGAGCAAATTCATCTGCCACAATCCAATCGCTGCCATTACCTTTCTTCCTTTTCCTCCGGCCACTGTCCTGCACTGCGCTCCTGAGCTTTGCTTTTCGCACTCCCCTTCTCAAATGTGACAGCCGGCACAATGGTATCACGAACTTTCGTTCCCAGGAACTTTCGTTCCCGAACTTTCATTCCCCGAACATTCGTTCCCAGGAACTTTCGTTCCCGAACTTTCGTTCCCAAACATTCCTTCCCCCCACGAGTTTACTGCCTACAAAAAAATAATATTAATACTATTCTGGTTATTTCATAAATTTCTAAATTACTCTATTAATTGATAAAAAAACTATATTTGTCTGTCCCAGGCCCGTACTCCGCGGTTTTTCAAAGAAATTTACTGATTTTGCAATTTTGGCCCTTGGTGTAATTTTTTAATTTTTGCCCAAAGTCTAAAATATTGATGTTTCAGAGTACAAAAAATTATTAATCCATGGTTTTTCAATGAAATTGCCTGAATTTATGTAGGTACGGCCATCAAAGTGATATCTTGAAGATGGCAAAATGAATTATGAATTTGTTATAAGGAATTTACAAAATATTTATTGTTTCCCTAATTAGGACAAAAACCTACAATTTTGATGTTTCAAAAATCGGAACAAGCATAAATCCATCGCTTTTCAATGAAATCTGCTTAGTTTTGGCATAAAAATCCATGTGGGTGATACCTTGAAGCAATGCCATCATGTATCATGTGGGAACGAAAGTTCGGGAACGAAAATTCCTGGGAACGAAAGTTCGGGGAACGAAAGTTCGGGAAGGAATGTTCCTGGGAACGAAAGTTCGTACAACCGGCACAATGATCAGTCCGCAGCCAAAATGCCGCCAGGTTCAGCTAGCAGCCTGGAGAAGAGTGCGGAGCCTCGTCATGTGCTGCAGCCATGATGCCGACCATTGGGACAGGTGACCGTTGCGCTCAGCTCCACTGCATCCATCCATCTTCCCCATTGGACTAGAGGCCTGGCTGGGTAGGCGTAGGAGGAAGGGCCAAATCTAATTCTCGACGGAATGCTGATTTCTGGCTGGGCCATGAGGTACTCGTCCAACCCCAACGGTCTGCCCCTAGATATCGGTAGCAAATCCCCACGCCCCTTTTATTCCACTCTTTTTTAAGCACCTGCTCTCAGATTGTGGTTGGGCAAAACGTTGGGCTAGCCCTGCAAAAATTCCGGAATCTCGTCATTCCGGAATGCTGATATCAATTCGGAGCCCATTTTTTCCAAAATTCTGACCAGAATTTCAGCTGCTTCTGCATTTGCAAGTATTGCCCGTGAGGGAGATAAAAAACCTGCTGAATCAAGCGGATCAAAGCTAAACTATGAGGAGGATCAAACCAAGTATTAGGAACGAGGTCCTTTAGCAAGTATGGAACAAAAGTTACAAAAGTCTATTATGTGGGTTGCCTAGTTGATGATAATATTAAACACAGGGACCTACCTATTAACAGAAACATTATATATCTGGTACCATCGGCAAGCCAAATGTGAGTCTCTTTTCTCCAAAATTTGCAATTGCCTCGAGTAAAAAGTCAAGGAAATACAATTTCTAGTAGTGCAATCTGCTGCTTGGCAAGTTGCATTTTGTTTTTGGCGCGCAGTTCAGTGTCTCTTTCCATGCGCGCCCAAAAACAAAATGCAGATGACGCAGCAGATTGCACTACTAGAAATTGTATTTCCTTGACTTTTTACTCGAGGCAATTGCAAATTTTGGAGAAAAGAGACTCACATTTGGCTTGCCGATGGTACCAGATATTTCTTCTACTTTTAATATAGTGTAAAATGTATAAATACAATGTTTTTACTGTTGTTTTTTTACTTCAATGTGATTTATTTCAATAAAAAAGAATAAAAAAGGGTGTTTTAAAAAATAGCAAGAAACGTATTCAAAATGAAAAATACATTGCAATATTATATTATCACAAATTTTTGGTAATTTTTTGGCATCTACTTAGGGCAAACGATTTTTGGGATGAAAGAGCTTTACTTTTGACCTGCCGATGGCACCAGTTATTTTCTCATCTTTAAATGAAAAAAAATAAAATGCATGCCTGCGAAGGAATCAAACCTGCTAAATTCTTTCCCAAAGTTCTATCGCCTTCACCACTACACCACTGTGCCACAGAATCCTAATCTAAACTGAAGACCTATAAATAAAGGCCCAGGGAGCCGGGGAGGCGAGGAAGGGGGGGTTGATGGGGGAAGAAATGAATACCTACTATCGTCCATTGAATAGATGCGGAGGAGGAGAAGAAGAAGAAGAAGAAGAAGAAGAAGGAGGAGTTCGGACAAATGGTTTTTCGTGTTTTTCACCTTAAAATCAAACGTTTTGTGCAAAACTCAAAAGATAAACTATAGTCAATTCGATGTTGCTCTTTCCAATGGTGAAAAAATTAGAGCGATTGGAGCTTTCTGTGACGAGCAGCCGCCTTATCAAATTTAAGATCTAGCAATAACCCTCAAAACATACACCTGGGTCGAAAAGAGGGGCTGGGCGCTGACACTTCGCTAACGCTCGCTCGCGCCAGCCCAATGATTGAGTAGAATAGAATTCGTCTTATATTAGAAGATAATTCGAATTTACCTGCATTTTGACGATTTTTAACATTCCATTTCTCATTCAATCTTCCTATTTAGAAAAAACGAATTACCATCCCAGATGCAGCAGAAAAAGCTCTATCCAATAAACATAATAAGATGAAAAAACGACAACAAAAAATTTTCGCCTTTTTCCAAATGTAGGTGAAAAAAATAGTCCAGGCCAGGGACACACAGAAAAAGTTTTTTTCTTGTGGCTCCATGAGGCTGAATGTTTTTTTGGTAGTTGGCCGTGCTCTTTGGACTATCTTCAGAGAAAACCGCTTGAAAAAAGCTTAAACTGGACAAGAATGGCGTTGTTTTCTGAGGTCACCTTTTCAACCTCCATAATAGCCCCCGTCGTAATGTTATAATGCTTTTCCCTCCATATTATAAATGATCATAAAACAATCTTACTCCATGATCAAACATTGCCATATTTTGAATCACTTTTGGAAACACGCGAAGATGCGAACATGCGAACTGGTGGAGGGGGGCAACTACAACCGGAGAAGACAACATCAAACACTGGATCCTAAGGGAGGCAATGAAGAAAATCTATTATGAGTGTTCATTTCCGAAAGCATGCAAAAAGTCGGCCCATCACCATCCGAACCTGTCAATACCAAATACTTTGTCAACAGTATCGACTGCGGAGTCCTTGGGAACCTTTTCATCCGCCAGGACATGGAAGAAGAACAGCAGGCCTCCCAGCAACCCATTGAGGATGAACACGGTCCCATAGACTCCCACACGCTGGTAGTGGATGGCCACTGCCCCCAGGCAATGCGAGGCCGCGTACAGGCCCAGAAGGATTGGGAAGCCTTGCTGGTTGATGCTGGAAAAGCAAGCACTCAGCTTCAAGAGGCTCAATGAAGCAGTGAAGCCTAACAGAGCTGTGATGTACTGCTTCTGGTCTCGGTTGGACAGACTCTGGCCTCTGAAGGAGGCCGCCGACTCCCAGACTATCATGGCCGTCCAAATCAGCGCTGTCACCGGCAGGAACACAGCCTAGGGCATTTGGAAGATATCTCTAGATTTCTAGGACTTCGGGGAAGCGAAAGTTCCAAACAGGTCCAGCTTTCTTGTCCAGGTTGAGCCAGCAGGAGAACCAGGACACGTAGTCGTAGTAGATGAAGGGCGCCAGCACTGCCACCAGTACACCCGGCAGAACTAAAAGATCAAAGAAAATGCATTAGGTTTTCTAGTGATCGATTTTATTCAAATTGAATAATAGGCCTAGCCAACCCCAAGCCAGGACGACGTTGGTCTTGCGATTGAAGAAGCTGCCGGAGGGCTGGACTGCTGCTACGATGACGTACATCTGCACGGCCTCCAGTAGGAACGAAGCTGCTGTCACCGTCTGCAGGTAGTGCAGGGCCAGGGCAGAGAGGCGACAGAGGGTCTGCAAGTCATCAGTCAACGAAGGAGGCAGATCTCATGGCTATTGAACCCAGTTGTAGCTGGAGAAGCTGGGATCCCGATGGAGCAGGATGACCAGGTGGGTGAGGAAGATGGAGACTTCTTCGTAGAGGTGAATCAGGCGCTCCTCGGAAGTATTCCTGGAAAACTTGGGCAGTGAGTGATGTATGATAAGAAATTTGCTGAGTGAAACCTGAAGACTGCCCAGAGGACGATGATGCTTCCTGTGGTAGCCAATATGATCAAAGACCCAATGGACTGGATGGTTTCCACTACGACTTCTTCTGTTTCGGTCAGTTCTTCCTGCAATTTACGGCCAAATCAAGAGCTCAATCTGTTTCCATTCTTTGCTAAAGAAGTTTACAAATAGTACAGCTAGAAATCTAACAATTTAAAAAACCGTAATAGAAAGCAAATATGGTAAATTATTTCATTAAATTCAATGTTTCTTGTTTGGGCCAGTTTTTGGCTAGATTATAGCATAGTAGCCCATTTTCATCAATTTTAGAACTAAATATCAACCTCTGT
Organism: Ptycholaimellus sp. GST1_10; assembly: GCA_030248095.1. NCBI lineage: Eukaryota > Metazoa > Nematoda > Chromadorea > Chromadorida > Chromadoridae > Ptycholaimellus > Ptycholaimellus sp. GST1_10. The sequence continues at coordinate 53,617 of JASANA010008450.1, forward strand.
AAAGTTTCAAGGCAAACCAATAGGGGAAATTGAGGAAAAACTAGCTTTAACTTCAGCATTCGTTTTTTATTTGATGTGCCCCTTTTTGCGCGGCCGACGGCCGCCTGCCGCGGAGGGCAGGGCAGTCAGAGCTCCGGAGGCCGGAGGGCATGGGTGCGGAGGCCCCGGAGCGTAGCCTAGCATGCGAAGCATGCTAGGCGAAGCGTAGGGGCCGTAGCACCCGTGCCCGGAGGCCGGAGGAGCTCTGGCGCCCTGCCCGAAGCGGCGGGCGGCCAAGGCCAGCTTAACCAGTTACCTCATTTTTGCGTCCGTCTTTCCGCATATATATATCTATATATGTCATTCCGGGGCCCGGCCTCCGCGGTTTTTCAACCAAATTGGCTGATTTTTTGCATGAAGGTCCGCCTGGGTGGTATCTCCAGGCCATTTTTTGGGCTTGACGTAATTTTTCGATTTTCGCCCAAAACTCAATTTTTTGATGTTTCGAAGTATGAAAATTCATAAATCACTGGTTTTTCAACGAAATTGGCAGATTTTTTGCATGAAGGTCCGCCTGGGTGGTATCTCCAGGTCATTTTTTAGGCTTGACGTAATTTTTCGATTTTTGCCCAAAACTCAATTTTTTGATGTTTCAAAGTACGAAAATTCATAAATCACTGGTTTTTCAACGAAATTGGCTGATTTTTGGCAGGTACGTCCGTCGAGGTGCTATCTTGAAGCTGGCAAAAGGAATTTCCGAAATAATTGTTATTTCTCAGTTTATGGCCAAAAACCTAAATTCTTGATGTTTCAAAAATTTGAACATCCATAAATCGATGGTTTTTCAATGAAATCAGTTGAATTTTGGCATGTACGTCTCTAATGGTGATATATTGAAGTTGATAATGGAATTTTTCGACACATTTATTATTTCTTGATTTATAGTCAAAAACCTAAAATCTTGATGTTTCAACAAGGTGTTCTCGGCTGGCGCCAAGATGCGCGGCCTCATTTCCAAGCCAAACACTTAAGCTACACGAACGAGTATTACCAATTGCAAATTCATTTCTTCCAATTTTTACTTGTGATTTATGACCAGTGATTTATGAATTTTCGTACTTTGAAACGTCAAAAAATTGAGTTTTGGGCAAAAATCGAAAAATTATGTCAAGCCCAAAAAATGGCCTGGAGATACTACTTAGGCGCACTTTCATGCAAAAAATCAGGCAATTTCGTTGAAAAACCAGTGATTTATGAATTTTCGTACTTTGAAACATCAAAAAATTGAGTTTTGGGCAAAAATCGAAAAATTACGTCAAGCCCAAATAATGGCGTGGAGATACCACCCAGGCGGACTTTCATGCCAAAAATCAGCCAATTTCGTTGAAAAACAAGTGATTTATGAATTTTCGTACTTTGAAACATCAAAAAATTGAGTTTTGGGCAAAAATCGAAAAATTACGTCAAGCCCAAATAATGGCGTGGAGATACCACCCAGGCGGACTTTCATGCAAAAAATCAGCCAATTTCATTGAAAAACCAGTGATTTATGAATTTTCGTGCTTTGAAACATCAAAAAATTGAGTTTTGGGCGAAATTCAAAAAATTACGCCAAGCACCAAAAATGGTCCCGAGGCACCGCCTAGGCGGACCTTCATGCAAAAAATCAGCCAATTTTGTTGAAAAACCGCGGAGTACAGGCATGGCACACACACATATATATATATATATATATATATATATATATATATATATATATATATATATATATATATATATATATATATATATATATGCGGACAGACGGACACAAAAATGGGGTAACTGCTTAAGCTGGCCTTGGCCGCCCGCCGCTTCGGGCAGGGCGCCAGAGCTCCTCCGGCCTCCGGGCACGGGTGCTACGGCCCCTATGCTTCGCCTAGCATGCTTCGCATGCTAGGCTACGCTCCGCACCCATGCCCTCCGGCCTCCGGAGCTCTGACTGCCCTGCCCTCCGCGGCAGGCGGCCTTCGGCCGCGCAAAAATTCGAACATCCATAAATTAATGGTTTTTCAATAAACTCAGCTTAGATTTGGCAAATACGTTTGCTGCGGCAGTATCTTAAAGCAGTTAAAAGGAATTGCTTAGCTTATTATCTGGAACAAAGGCCGCGCATCTTGGCAACAGCCGAGAATACCTTGTTCAATCAGAAATTGTTTGCTAAACCGGTAACGGCTCTGGGTCCACTGGCGGTGTTTTCTCTTTTTCAACTCGTCCCTTTAGTTCCCGTTCCAGGTCAGCTGCGTAGTCTTCCTCATCTGTCGTCCCAGCCACCACCGTAGTGGACTGTGTCGTTGCAGGTCGCTTGGCTGATAAAAAACGATCCCATGAATGAGGAATCTTAGTCCAAGAGAGCAACCAGTAAGCCAAGCGGAGTAGTACCGCATGCCGTGGATGACGACAGGCTGGAGGGAGGGCTTCTTGAGCTCGCAGAGGGTGTCGTTGTCCTGGCCGGTGGTGTAGGTGTAGCCTACGCAATAGCTCTCCTCCCAGCACTGCTCACAGCACTCCCCTTTGCCGATGTTGGAGTAGCTGACAAGATTGGCCGCGTAGTAGCCGCGTAGATGCTCTCCCTTCCCGCACTTCTCGCCTCCGCCCTCGCCTGAAGGCTAATTTGATTTCATTAAATTCATTAAACTAGCAAAAGCAATTTTAGTTATTATATAATTTAATATTTAACACCTAATGAGACATAAAAGTGTCATAAGAAAGGATTGTCTATCATCGGGGTATATTCGTCGTTAAATACTGCCAATCAATTAACCGCTAGTTTGGTCTGGAGTATTCAAGGAAAATAGGAACCTGGGTAGTTGCCTTTCACGGCTCCGCTCTTGATGCCCAGTTGGAACACTGCTGGCCCCTCCAGGCTGGACTTCAACTGGCAGACACCGGACGACTCGTTGTGCTCAAAGCCCCCGCAGCCAACAACTGCCTGGCATTTCCGGCAACACTGCAACAAGCAGGTCAGTAAAAAGTAAATGGTGATCAGGTTTTTGAACATCATCGGATGTGCCGTTGATTGATCGAATGACCTGTCCTCCATCGAACCGGATGTTGAGCTCGGTGATGCAACTTTCGTGGTGAATTTTTGGTGTCGTAGTCGATTCGACTTCTTCTTCCTAGAAAAATAAATCGAACAATGCTGAAAAAGCAAAAATGAATTATATTTTTATATTTCGTATTTCTAATGAATCGTTGCCGACAAATTGTGCCACATATCAATGGTTACCAAAATTGAACAAGTATATGGCGCAGAGCGCAATAGGTGACCGCGGAGCTCTCTACATACCCCATTTTTCAACCTTCTACCCAAAAAAGTAATGTTTCAAATGATCCGGGACTTGTTAAACCTCTCCAGATCTTCCTCAAATTTTATTACCTTTCAGGAAAAAAAAAGTTTGTCAAAATCCGTTGAGAATTGAGCTTTTTACAGCATACCCCATTTTTCAACCTTTCTACCCAAAAAAGTAATGTTTCAAATGCTCGGAAACCGATTCCACCATTCCAGATCTTCCTAAAATTTTATTACCTTTCAGGGAAAAAAAAGTTTGTCAAAATCCGTTGAGAATTGAGCCTTTTACAGCATACCCAAATTTTCAACCTTTCTACCCAAAAAAGTAATGTTTCAAATGGTCGGAAACCGATTCCACCACTCCAGATCTCCTCCTAAAATTTTATTACCTTTCAGGGGAAAAAAAGTTTGTCAAAATCCGTTGAGAATTGAGCTTTTTACAGCATACCCAACTTTTCAACCTTTCTACCCGAAAAAGTAATGTTTCAAATGGTCGGAAACCGATTCCACCACTCCAGATCTTCCTAAAATTTTATTACCTTTCAGGGAAAAAAAAGTTTGTCAAAATCCGTTGAGAATTGAGCCTTTTACAGCATACCCCAGTTTCAACCTTTCTACCCAAAAAAGTAATGTTTCAAATGCTCGGAAACCGGTTCCACCCCTCCAGATCTTCCTAAAATTGCATTACCTTTTAGGAAAAAAAAAGTTTGTCCCAATCCGTTGAGAATTCGCCCGTGGACAGCATTTCCAGAAATATATATATATATATATATATATATATACCAGGACAAAAGTTTAGTAACCTCTATAGAGCGCGGAGCGGCCCTTGGGGCGCTCCGCGGTTAGAAAATGTGTAACCTTAGTAGTGCTTGGTAAATAGGATCGGTAGTTGCTGAATCTGTTGTGTCAACGGTGGAAGTGAATGCCTGCGTTTTGGAAGTAAGCTTTTTCGCTGCTAAGTTTTCCGTATTCTTGCTCGTAGTGGAGTTGAGTTGTTGTTGTTTAGCTTTCAGGGTATTTTTATTTTTCTTGATGGTGGTTGGTTGTTTGACTTTTTGCGTAGCAGTTGGTAGTTTGTCTATTGAAGCTGTTTTCTTTTGGGTTTCTAGGTTTTCACCTCCTTGAAGGTGGTGGGCTCTCTTCTAGTTTTGTAAATAGCCTCGTTTGTTACTGAAGTTGTTTGCTCATTGATATCTGCTGGTGATTTTTCCTTCTTCGTGGTTGTCGTTTCTTC
>JASANA010008451.1:0-12997 GCA_030248095.1 Ptycholaimellus sp. GST1_10
CGGGGAAGGTGGCGCAGGGGCTGAGTATGGTGCTGCTGGATGAGAAGACTCAGTCGGTGGAGGAGGTCCTCTACATCAACCTCACCCAGTCCGACGGGGAGCTCGTCTCTCGTCTCAGTCGCCTGCCCAATCAGCGCATTCTTATCCTCGTCTCCTGGGGCGATGTGGGAGAAAAGTGCAACACCTAACCTCTACCTATCATGCCTAATGTTCTACTTCACTTGCCAGACTCTCATCGAATGGACGAGAGCTACTGCTGAAGCTGGGAGGGCGAAAGCTGCTCAACGGTTTCCGCAAGGGCGCCACGCTCATCTTTGCCGGCCAACGAGGCCTACGATCCTCGGACGCCATTGAGAAGGTCCCCCACAGTTTCCACCACTGCTTTCTCTTTACATCAGCTCATCCCTCATTTCAGATCGGAATCTCAACGCCAACTTCGACGGAGAACACAATCACAGCATCAGGCTGCATCAAATCGCCCAGTAAGTGGCTGAGATGTGGAGAATGTGGCAGAAGGGTGGGAATATTGACAGTGGGTGTGGTGGACGAAAGCGTGAGTCTGCACGGAGAGCCTTTGCTGGGCGAAGCCACAGCTCGCCTGCCGAGGCCAGGCAGGCGCGAACACGTGCGTCTCGCAGTCTCAGCAACTGCCTCACTGCGGCCTCAAGGCTTCCTCCCATACTTCTCCCTCTCCCTCCCTCTCCATCCAACAGCTGAACTTCACAGGAGGCCTGCCCGCATGATGCCCTGGCCCTGTTCGCCTACAGCGGGAAGCACAAGGACGATGAGCCCCGCATGTGCATCCACAATCGATTGTCAGCCTCCCTCCTCCTTCCAATAGCTGAAGAGGAAGGTGATGTTGCAGTGTGGTGGGACGGAGCATCAATCAGAGCGGGCGCGGCCTCAACATCGTCGTCGTGAACGGCAGCGCCAAAGAGGTCCTCCGCGTGGGACACTTTGACACCTACCAGGATGGTCTGAGCCCTTTTTATCCCTGCTTCTAGTGTTGTCAGGCTAAAATGAGGCTATGCAGACAGTTCTAAGCTGGAGATCTTTCTGGAGCAGCTGGCGGAGGGTGAAATCATCGCCGTCATCTCCTTCGACGAGGCCTCCAACAGGTCTCACACCTTTCAGCCTCTAGCAACATTAACAGTTCTGGTGCGAATGACAGACTGTCGCACATGGCCAAGCAGCTCTTCTACGAACTCGGCAGCGGCCTTATCCAGAATCTCAAGTTCCGCGCCTCTTGGTTCTTCGTTGGCCAGAAGGGCATCAATGGTTCTCGTCTGTCCCTTTCAAACCCCGCCTCTACCAAACCCCTTACTCAGGCTTCACGCCTTTCGAAGAGCTGAACTATGCCTCTGGCTCGGAGTGGGCCAAGCCGGTGGACACTCGTCTCTGCATTCCCGCCAAACGTTGCTCACTCCTTCTCCATAGACAAGCTCAAGTCAAGCTCTTCCTGGTGTCTTTGCAGTGGACGGGCGTTCCGTACGTCCGGATGCTAGTCTAAGACCTCGCAACGAGGCCAAACGCATTTTCTGCGACAAGTTCGATGGCTACGAGGACTTTTGCGACGGTTCTATTCTGCCTGAATAAGTTAAGGCAAGGCTTGGAAAAAGTTTCGCTATGCTCGCAGATGCTCACATTGATGATTTGCTCACGCCCGCCCCACTCTACAGCCAGGAGCTGGCCAATAATCCTATTTTCGACGTCCCTATTCTCGTGGTTGCCGGTCTGCTCTTCCTCCTTTCACCTTTTTTCCAGCCCCTGAGGCAAGAGCTTGGCCGCAGGATTGAACCACAACTCGCTGCGGCTGTGCTTGGAAACCCTGCTGCATCAGCAGGGCATCAACGTCAAGCGAATATTGGTTCTTTGCACCAATTTAATTTCCGAAGACCAACAGGGAATGGGTTGAGGTGAGCTTCGACGAGAACTACCCAGAGGCCGGAGACCTGGCGGCCTTGTTCGGCCTGGCAGCCATCGCCGTCAACGCCTCCGCCTCCTACCAGCACCAGTTCACCCAGTCCCTCGCCCTGCTCTGGCACCACTTCCCTCAAGCTGTCCCCTCCCTTACTCCCCCTCAGTCTCAACAGAGCCCACAAGTGGAGCTGATTTGAGGAGGAGGCGGTGGTGGTGGAGGAGGAATTGTTGCTGTCCGCCGATTTCCTCACCTTCCTCGCACCCCTCCTAGTCCCATTGCGCCGGGATCACAGCATACTCGCTGTCAGTGCTTGGAATCCAAATGGTGCATTTTTGATGAAGGACGAGGGGAATTGGGATGAGGAGGAGATAAAATAGCAGGTTTCGCGGGTGTGTCTGGCCTGCCGGACGCAGTGTATCGACTCAGTGCTCAATCTGGTGCCTTCCCCGGCCTTGCCTTCCTCCTGCGCAAGGACACTTTCCTTGCTTTGCAACAAGTTCCTATTCATTGCCCCCTTTTTATTTTTTCTTCATCCGGAAGGGTGCATTTGAAGAGCAACCTAAGCGTCTGCTGTGAACGGCGCGTTTGGGAGGGTGGCTGGCCGACGCAAGCTTTGGAGGCTAATCTCAAAGGTTGGCAAAGTTACTGACATATTACTTTTGTCCTTTAGTTTTTTATTCGTTCAAAAATATACATACTGGACTGGGTTTAGAATGAAACAAAAATTGAAGAAACGGGCTCAGTCCTGGTGCCAGACTTGTCTCGAGTGGTGCGGCGACGGAGCGACGGACTCGACCTGCTTCAGCCATTCCTTCGCTCCTTCTTTCACCGCCCCCGCTCCTTTTCCCAGTCCCCAGCCCTTCCACCTCCATTCCCGACCTCACCCTCACTTCACTGAAGAGGTAACGAGAGTCTGCACGGCATCGCGGCTCCGGGGCGAGTGGAGGAGCTGATGGAGCCCGCCTACTCCACCCTCCTCAACTACGCCATCAAGGTTCTCTCTGCCCTGCTTTCCCTCTTCTACTGCTCCTGTTTGAGGCCGGTCGAGCCCTGACGGCAGCCAATCTGGCGCCCTGCTTCAACGCCAGCGCTCCACAGGCCCTACGCCCGGAGCAACTCAGCCTCCCAGCTGCCTTCAGTCCAAAGTCCCTCCTCCACCTAACATAAGCCTCCTTCCATCATACTAGTCCCCAATGGATGAACAGGCAGCTCTTTGTGGCCTTCGCGCATCAGAGCAAAAGCGGGGACTATGAGACGATGGGGAGGCTGGCTCGATGCTTCGGCCTCTTCCAGGCACCCGGCTCGCCCCCTGTCGGACTCTACAAAGACTCCATTAGGTTGGACTTCATTTGTCACTTCTGAGTGATTGGCAGAAGAAAAGGAGTCCAGGTTTTCCTACTACGGGAGGGCGATGCTGCTGGTAGACTCCAGAAGCCCCTACTACAGAAGCAAGCCTCCCACCGTTTCCCCACTCTCCTCCACCCAGCGCTTGTGACACTGACAAATTTTGGAGTCTTTCTTTTTGGTTTGGCACAAGTTAGGGGATGCTACTAAATTGGTCTGAATACTTGATCTCTATTCCAGAATTCTATCATTAGTTACACCGACTAGCTTCAGCTGATTCATCATAAAAATTCGACCCCTGTGTAGTCCCGCTTCTTGTGATACTGTTCTGGGACCAATCATTCCATTCTTATCGCTGCATAGCATTGTAAATGCGGATAGGTATGGATATGGATGGAGGTAAATAAAAGAGGCAAAAGCCAGCAAAATGCGACAGGTATTAGAGACGGCGCTCGTCTGTACTAACTAATGACCAGCACTTGGAAGACAACCAGGAAACAAATTGAAGCCCTGTACAACATCAGGCATTCCGTTTCGAAGCAATCAGCACTCAAGGTTTGAAGAAAGATCAAATATTTGGTACAAGACAAAACTGGGCCAATCAAACTCGCAAAATTTCAAGACAACGATTGAAACAGATGGCAATCCAGTCCGGCTGCGTCTGAGCCCAGGTCACCTACAATCTTTCTCTATCATTAGCCATGCAGGAATTGAGCAGCAATCTCACTCTATTTCATGGCAAGGATAAAAGAGCAGCAGTAGGATGGAGGGCAGAATGCAGGTAAACTAGCCTGATTGATCTCGCCCTGAGCTTGGTAGGCCAGGATGGGATCCCTGGATGGGACGGGGCATGGCCTGTATGTCCCAGATGAGGGCCTGTGAATCGTCGCCAACGGAGCAGAGGTGGCAGGATGAGTCGGGGGCCCAGGCCAGTGCCGTTACACGGAGGCCCGGTGGTTGTTGGAGTCGCGCCACCGGGGTACAGGGGATCCGAATGTCCAGCACGATCACCTCCGTCGGGAGTACATCGCCATCGTCGACAGGTAGTTCTGATCCTGGCACAGGAAAGGCTGTGAGTGGAATTGATGTGCGATGGGGATGAGGAAAAGCTACCTGTTTGTTCCAGGCGAGTCTGAGAGAGGGGGGTTCTGTTGGGGTCCTCGTAGATGATGGTGGGAGTGCTCTAGATGGCGCAGGTCAAACATGCGAACAGAGCCGTCGGCGCCCACGGAAGCAAACATGTCCCGACCCCCTCCCGCTTTGGTGAAGGCCAGGTCAGACACCTACACACACTCTTCCCTTTCAATTTGTTCACAGGGTAGAGGGAAGGATTGACCTCCTTGTCATGGGCAATGAGCTGGGTCTTGACGTGACCGGAGACGCGGCGAGGCGTCTGTCCGATGATCTGTCCGGTCTCGATGCCCCAGATGGTGCAGGTGGTGTCGATGCTGGAGGTCCCCACCAGGCCCATGTCCACTTCGTTCAAGTCGAACGAGGTAGCGGGCGGGGCGCAAAAGTCGCTGTTCCGATTTAGAGCCAATCCATGTTTGGACAGGGAAGGTAAAGGCGGTTGAGGGAAACGTTGTTGAGAAGGCATTCAAGGTGTGCCCCGCTTTCGTCCATCTTCCATATCCTCAAGTAGTCCCCGCTGGTGGCCAGAAAATCCGGATACGCGCCTTTCTAAAAGCCCTTTCTCATCTTTTCCAACCTTTACTGGTGCAGGGAGTGAGGCAGCAAACAGAATCAGGATCCGAGGAGTTTGGTGGCGGGGTGGGGATGCGAATTTGGGCGGCCCTGAAGCTCACCCGCCTCCTCGTCCAGCTGGATCACCTGCACTCATTCCCCACTTTCTTTCCCTCCCCCTCAGCCAGGCAAAGGGCTGGTGGGAGGTGAACCTGGACTTTGTTGGAGTACTCCTCATGAAGAGCGTGACCAGGCGGAACTTGCCTCCGGACGCTTGGGACCAGGAGGGTGAGAAGTGAGTGCTTCCAGGGCCCTCTCTCAATCACTGCTATTCATTGGAGCGAGTGTGGACTGGGCTAAGGAGAGACCATGCGATAGACTCCTTCCGCTTCGCGCTCCCTGGCCCTCCATCACTGGCCTAACGCCGCCGCCGCGCTGCGCGGGGTGGGGGGGGGGCCCCCCCCCCCCCGCCCCGCCGGCCCCCCCCCCCCTCCCCACCCCCCCCACCCCCCCCCAACCCCACCAACACAACCCCCACAACACAACCACCACCACCACCCCCCCCCCCCCCCCCCCCCCCCCCCCCCCCCCCCCCCCCCCCCCCCCCCCCCCCCCCCCCCCCCCCCCCCCCCCCCCCCCTCACCTTCCCTCCCCCCTCTCCCCCTCCCCCCGCAGTCCCTTCGCATGTGAGGGGGAGACAGGAGAGCGCGCTGTCCTCTCCTCCATACCTAATCCACACTGGAGAGAGGCGGGGCTGGTGAGGAGGAGGTGGGGAGAAGGGGGGGAGGAGGAGAAGTGAATACGTACAGCCTGCGAAGGGTTGGCGAAAGGCAGTGGCTTCTTTCTCCCCCTGCCTTGGCCTCCCTCCCTCCTTCCCTCCTTCAACGGAGCTCCTCCTTCGCCCTGCTCCTACGCCTGCTCCTGTCTCCCCACCCTCTCCCACCTCCTCGCCACCCGCCCTAACACCAGCCCAACTCCTCTGCTAACTTCCACATCACCACCCGACAGCCATAATTCCCCATTCCTCTTATCCACTGCCGCATTTTAGTCCTCAAAGACAAGCCTGACAAGCCTGAAAAAAGGCAGAAAAGTCCTGCAAGTTACCATCGGAATCATCGAGGGATGGCAGAAACTCAGAACACCATGCGAGGTGTTCGAACCAAACCTCAAAACAGGGCAAAAATGAAAAACCGATAATTCAGCGTACAACCCACATTGAGCTTCTTTAGCTGTGACACTCGTTTCATAGCTTTAGACGGTAATCATTCTATCCATTTCAACATCTCAAAGAAAAGCATTTATTCTCAGAAGTCATTTTTAATGTTTATTGGCCTTGCCTAGAAAATGAGAATAAAACTAGTAGTGAATTTGGGCTTTCTGACTGACGCAACGAATTTTGAAAGTTTCAACCACTTACTTTTCACAAGATAATCCTGTGTGTGGACGATATTTAGAACGAACTATGTGGAGGATTTGAAAATTATTTGCTAAGCAGTTAATGATGCTTTTACATGACCAGCTAGCAGTTAAAAGTACTCCTACTGACGGTATAATTGTTACTTTAATCTGAAAACGGTCTCTAATTGAAGGCCTAGTTTGTTGGAGCTCTCTAAAATCCAGCATGGACGAATAAATAGGATAAAAGCCGTGATGCCGTAAAGAGGAAAGAGTGGCTGAGTGAAGTGGGGGCATGAAGAGCCCATTGAGTAGGGAGGAGAGGAAAGACAAGGAGATGCAGGCAGGGAGATGGAGAAGGCAAGGAAGAGGTGAAAAGGCGACTAAAGGGGGCCGGGGCGGGAGAGACGGGACATAGCTGGGAGAGGTTGATAAGTGGGAAAAAGGGCGGGTGCTGGAAAGGAGGCGAAAGTGACTGGAGCCAGGCGAAGGGTGGGAAGGGAGGGGGAGGGGAGAGGGAATGGGGACGGGGTAGAGGAAGGGAGGGAGAGAGGGAATGGGGTTGGGGAAGGAAGGGCCCGCGCGGGTGTTGAGGCCAGTACCGGGGGCTGGGCCGGGGCTGAGAATGTGCAGTCGGCCATTACGGGACCATTCCGCGCACGCCTAGGCCTCACCTCGCTTACCTACCCCCTCACCCTTCCTACCCCCTCACCCTACCCTACTACCCCCTCACCCCCCTTACCTTGCCTGAGCATCACCTATAGGACGGCACTCTGTGCCTAGTGCCTGCGCATCCAAAGCGGGGGACAGGCAAGCAGGGGGGAGGAAGAAGGGGAGGCTGAGGGGGGAATGGGGTAGGCTATGAGCAGGGAGTGAGAAGTGGAGGGGGAGGAGTGGGGAGGAAGACATCGATCAGGCAGTCCAGCCCTAACTAGCCTGCCAAGGCTGTTGCAGACGGCGACGGCGGCGGCGTTAGGCCAGTGATGGAGGGCCAGGGAGCGCCGAAGCGGAAGGAGATCTATCGCTATGGTCTCTCCTTAGCCCAGTCCACACTCGTCAATGAATAGCAGTGATTGACAGAGGCGCCCTGGACACTCTACTCCACCTCCTGGTCCCAGCGTCCGGAGCGCAAGTTCCGCCTGGTCACCGCCTCTTTCATTGAGGAGTACTCCAACAAAGTCCAGGTTCACCTCCCACCAGCCCTTTGCCTGGCTGAGAGGGAGGGAAAGAAAGTGGGAATGAGTGCAGGTGATCCAGCTGGACGAGGAGGCGGGTGAGTTTTCAGTGGCCGCCCAATTCGACCATCCCTACCCCGCCACCAAAGTCCTCTGGATCCCTGATTCTGTTTGCTGCCTCACTCCCTGCACCAGTAGAAGTTGGAAATGATGGAGAAGGGGCTTTTAGAAAGGCGCGTATCCGGATTTGTTGGCCACCAGCGGGGACTACTTGAGGATATGGAAGATGGACGAAAGCGGGGCACACCTTGAATGCCTTCTCAACAACGTTCCCTTCAACCGCCTTTACCTTCCCTGTCCAAACATGGATTGGCTCTAGAATCGGAACAGCGACTTTTGCGCCCCGCTGACCTCGTTCGACTGGAACGAAGTGGACGTGGGCCTGGTGGGGACCTCCAGCATCGACACCACCTGCACCATCTGGGGCATCGAGACCGGCCAGATCATCGGACAGACGCCTCGCCGCGTCTCCGGTCACGTCAAGACCCAGCTCATCGCCCATGACAAGGAGGTCACTCCTGCCCCATTCCCTGTCAAAAGTTGAGAGAGGAGAGTGTGTGTAGGTGTATGACCTGGCCTTCACCAAAGCGGGAGGGGGTCGGGACATGTTTGCTTCCGTGGGCGCCGACGGCTCTGTTCGCATGTTTGACCTGCGCCATCTAGAGCACTCCACCATCATCTACGAGGACCCCAACAGAACCCCCCTCCTCAGACTCGCCTGGAACAAACAGGTAGCTTTTCCCATCCCCATCGCACATCAACTCCATCACAGCCTGCCCTGTGCCAGGATCAGAACTACCTGTCGACGATGGCGATGGACTCGACGGAGGTGATCGTGCTGGACATTCGGATCCCCTGTACCCCGGTGGCGCGACTCAACAACCACCGGGCCTCCGTGAACGGACTGGCCTGGGCCCCCCACTCATCCTGCCACCTCTGCTCCGTTGGCGACGATTCACAGGCCCTCATCTGGGACATACAGGCCATGCCCCGTCCCATCGAGGATCCCATCCTGGCCTACCAAGCTCAGGGCGAGATCAATCAGGCTAGTTTACCTGCATTCTGCCCTCCATCCTACTGCTGCTCTTTTAATCCTTGCCATGAAATAGAGTGAGATTGCTGCTCAATTCCTGCATGGCTAATGATAGAGAAAGATTGTAGGTGACCTGGGCTCAGACGCAGCCGGACTGGATTGCCATCTGTTTCAATCGTTGTCTTGAAATTTTGCGAGTTTGATTGGCCCAGTTTTGTCTTGTACCAAATATTTGATCTTTCTTCAAACCTTGAGTGCTGATTGCTTCGGAACGGAATGCCTGATGTTGTACAGGGCTTAAATTTGTTTGCTGGTTGTCTTCCAAGTGCTGGTCATTAGTTAGTACAGACGAGCGGCGTCTCTAATACCTGTCGCATTTTGCTGGCTTTTGCCTCCTTTATTTAGCCCCTTCTATCTCCATATCTATCCGCCTTTACAATGCTATGCAGCGATAAAAAATGGAATGATTGGTCCCAGAGCAGTATCACAAGAAGCGGGACTACACAGGGGTCGACTTTTTATGATGAATAAGCTGAAGCTACTCAGTGTAACTAATGATAGAATTCTGGAATCGAGATCAAGTAGTTAGACCAATTTAGTAGCATCCCCTAACTTTCGCCAAGCCAATCACAAAGGACTCCAAAATTTGTCAGTGTCACAAGCGCCGGGTGGAGGTGAGGGGTGACACAGTGGAAGGCTTGCTTCTGTAGTAGGGACTTCTGGAGCCTACCAGCAGCATCGCCCTCCCATAGAAGGAAAACCTGGACTCCTCTTCTTCTGCCAATCACTGAGGAGTGATAAATGAAAAGTAGAACCTAATGGAGTCTTTGTAGAGTCCGACAGGGGGCGAGCCAGGCGCTTGGAAGAGGCCGAAGCATCTCGCCAACCTCCCCATCGTATCGTAGTCCCCGCTTTTGCTCTGATGTGCGAAGGCCACAAAGAGCTGCCTGTTCATCCATTGGGGGACTAGTATGATGGAAGGAGGCTTATGTTAGGGGGAGGAGAGACTTTGGACTGAAAGCAGTGGGTAGACTGAGTTGCTCCGGTCGTAGGCCCTCTGGAGCGCTGGCGTTGAAGCAGGGCGCCAGGTTGCCTGCTGTCAAGGCTCGACCAGCCTCAAAGAGGAGCCTCTGTAGTAGAGCAGGGAAAGCGGGGCAGAGAGCAACCTTGATGGCGTAGTTGAGGAGGGTGGAGTAGGCGGGCTCCATCAGCTCCTCCACTCGCCCCGGAGCCGCGATGCCGTGCAGACTTTCGTTACCTCTTCAGTGAAGTGAAGCTGAGGTTGGGAATGGAGGTGGAAGGACTGGGGACTGGGAAAAAGAGCGGGGGCGGTGAAAGAAGGAGCGAAGGAATGGTTGAAGCAGGTCGAGTCCGTCGCTGCGTCGCCGCACCACTCGAGACAAGTCTGGCACCAGAACTGAGCCCGTTTCTTCAATTTTTGTTTCATTCTAAACCCAGTCCAGTATGTAGTATTTTTGAACGAATAAAAAACTAAAGGACAAAAGTAATATGTCAGTAACTTTGCCAACCTTTGAGATTAGCCTCCAAAGCTTGCGTCGGCCAGCCACCCTCCCAAACGCGTCGTTCACAGCAGACGCTTAGGTTGCTCTTCAAATACCCCACTTCAGATGAAGAACAAGGTAATATCGGCAGTAGCCAATAGATGCGCGGCCTTGAAAATTAGCAGGTTGCCGCGTTTTAATAAGGCCAAATACAAAAAGCCGCCACAAAAAAAGATCAGTATAAAATACACAAAAAAAAAAGCACTCAAAAATGAATTTAAGGCCTCAATTTTCGAGGTTTTGTTGACAAATCAAGAACAAAACAAAATTGCTCCTTGCGCACAAAAACCCGAGCCACAAGGCAGACCTCATGCAAAATTTAGCCATTTCATTGAAAAACCGAGGAGACGCGGAACCACACAATATATATATATATATAAGGCACCAGATTGAGCACTGGAGTAACAGATACCACTGCGCCTCCGGCAGGCCAGAGCACCCCCCCCTGCGCGCCACGCCCCCCGCCGCCCCCGCCCCGGGCCCCCCCCCCCGCCGACCCCCCCGCCCGCCCGCCCCAAAAAAAAAAAATGCGAAACCTGCTATTTTATCTCCTCCTAATCCCAAATCCCCTCGTCCTTCGTTAAAATGCACCATTTGGATTCCAAGCACTGACAGCGAGTATGCTGTGATCTCGGCGCAATGGGACTAGGAGGGGCGCGAGAAAGGCGAGGAAGTCGGCGGAGAGCAACAATTCCTCCTCCACCACCACCGCCTCCTCCTCAAATCAGCTCCACGTGAGGGCTCTGTTGAGACTGAGGGGGAGTGAGGGGACGGCGTGAGGGAAGTGGTGCCAGAGCAGGGCGAGAGACTGGGTGAACTGGTGCTGGTAGGAGGCGGAGGCGTTGACGGCGACGGCGGCCAGGCCGAACAAGGCCGCCAGGTCCCCGGCCTCCGGGTAGTTCTCGTCGAAGCTCACCTCAACCCCAACCAAGTTGGTCTTCAGAAATTACTTTAGTCCAAAGAACCATATCCGCTTGACATTGATGCCCTGCTGATGCAGCAGGGTTTCCAAGCACAGCCGCAGCGAGTTGTGGTTCAATCCTGCAGCCAAGATATTGCCTCAGGGGCTGGCAAAAGGGTGAAAGGAGGAGCAGACCGGCAACCACGAGAATGGGGACGTCGAAAATAGGATTGTTGGCCAGCTGCTGGCTGTAGAGAGGGGCGGGCGTGAGCAAATCATCAATGTGAGCATCTGCAAGCATGCCCCAAACTTTTTCCAATCCTCGCCGGAACTTCTTCAGGCAGAATAGAACCGTCGCAGAAGTTCTCGTAGCCATCGAACTTATCGCAGAATATGCGTTTGGCCTCGTTGCGAGGCCGGAGGCTGGCATCCGGACGTACGGAACGGCCGTCCACTGCAATGACACCAGGGAGCTATCTTGAGCTGTCTTGTGAATGATTGAGGAACGCTTGGCGGGAATGCAGAGGCGGGTGTCCACCGGCTTGGCCCACTCTGAGCCAGAGGCATAGTTCAGCTCTTCGAAGGGCGTGAAGCCTGAGTAAAGGGGTTTGGAGTGAGGGGTAGGCTTTGAAAATGGGCAAGCGAGAACCATTGGTGCCTTTTTGGCCGACGAAGAACCAGGAGGCGCGGAACTTGAGGTTCTGGATAAGGCCGCTGCCGAGTTCGTAGAAGAGCTGCTTGGCCATGTGCGACAGTCTGTCATTCTTATCAGAACTGATAATGTTGCTAGAGGCTGGGAGGTGGAGACCTATTGGAGGCCTCGTCGAAGGAGATGACGGCGATGATTTCACCCTCCGCCAACTGCTCCAGAAAGATCTCCAGCTTAGAACTATCTGCATAACTTCACTTTTGTCTGGCAACCCTGGGGGCAGGGATCAAAAGGGCGCTGACCATCTTGGTAGGTGTCAAAGTGTCCCACGCGGAGGACCTCTTTGGCGCTGCCGTTGACGACGACGATGTTGAGGCCGCGCCCGCTCTGATTGATGCTCCGTCCCACCACACTCCAACATCCCCTTCCTCTTCCCCTATTGGAATTTAGGAGGGAGGCTGACAATCGATTGTGGATGCACATGCGGGGCTCATCGTCCTTGTGCTTCCCGCTGTAGGCGAACAGGGCCAGGGCATCATGCGGGCAGGCCTCCTGTGAAGTTCAGCTGTTGGATGGAGAGGGAGGGAGAGGGAGAAGTATGGGAGGAAGCCTTGAGGCCGCAGTGAGGCAGTTGCTGACCGTAGACGACGTGTTCGCGTCTGCCTGGCCTCGGCAGGCGAGCTGTGGCTTCGCCCAGCAAAGGCTCTCCGTGCAGACTCACGCTCTCGTCCACCACACCCCACTGTCAATATTCCCCACCCTTCTGCCACATTCTCCACATCTCAGCACCCTTACTGGGCGATTTGATGCAGCCAGATGCTGTGATTGTGTTCTCCGTCGAAGTTGGCGTTGAGATTCCGATCTGAAATGAGGGTTGAAATGATGTAAAGAGCAGTGGTGGAAGCTGTGGGAACCTTCTCAATGGCATCAGAGGATCGTAGGCCTCGTTGGCCGGCGAAGATGAGTGTGGCGCCCTTGCGGAAGCCGTTGAGGAGCTTTCGCCCTCCCAACTTCAGCAGCAGCTCTCGTCCATTTGAGGAGAGTCTGGCAAGGGCAGTAGAAGATTGGGCATGATAGCTAAAGACAAGAGGAGGTGCACTTTTCTCCCACATCGCCCCAGGAGACGAGGATAAGAATGCGCTGATTGGGCAGACGACTGAGACGAGAGACGAGCTCTCCGTCGGACTGGGTGAGGTTGATGTAGAGGACCTCCTCCACCGACTGAGTCTTCTCGTCCAGCAGCACCATACTCAGCCCCTGCGCCACCTTCCCCG
>JASANA010008452.1:0-52121 GCA_030248095.1 Ptycholaimellus sp. GST1_10
ATCCTGCTCTCACCGCACTGGTTTCTGCCTGTCTTTGCGCCTCCAGGCTTGTCCTCGTGGGCCTGATGTTTCGCAGGGTCTTCGTATTTGGCGGCTCGGCGCTCTCAATAATCAACTCCTTTGAGTCGTTGTCCTGGGTTTTCCCTGCCCTCTTGGGCCATTCTCCTGGGCTACGTTCCGGTTGAGTGGGTGTGGGATCCTTATCCGCTCGCCTGATGTTTTGCCGAGGAGTGTTATGGCGCGCGGGGTTTGGAGCCGTAATTGAAGTACTGCTCTGTGAAGTGGATATCTGGGGAGAAGTCCTAGGCACGGGTTGCCTTGGCCCTTCGGTTTTGCACCCGTGGGGTCTTCCTTCGGGTTTTCCCAGGCGTTCTCGGGGTTTTCACTCCCTCCCTGTCCCTTCCGCTCACCCATCCGCCTGATGTTTCACTGAGGCGCGAAGTCGCTGGGTGAGGTTTGGAGGGCAATTACAGAAGTCGTCGATACAGAGAATTATCTAGTGGCCGGCTACGGCGACACCCATCCTGCTAGTTTACAATAAGTGTCCTGGGGGCCTTCGGCCTCCTTATGCCGCCTCCTCGGCCTGGTCTGAGTCCTCCTGCTCCAACAGGTCAGCCAGGGGGTCAGGCACGTGGGGTGTGTAGCAGGGTCGCAGTCTGTTGACGTGAGCCGGAATGGGTTTGGCGTGGGGGTGGTCCATCGGAACCAGGTAGTAGTTTGGGTACCATTCCTTGACGATCCTGTAGGGGCCTTTGGGGTTCCACTTCAGCTTCCGGTTCTCCCCTTTCTTGACTACGCTCCTGGGATAGCTCAGCCATACCCGATCTCCTGGGCTGTATACCATGGGTTGGCGGTTGTTGAGTGCCCGATCTGCTTGTCTCTTCATCGTGGCCTGGGCCCCGAGTAGATTCTGCTTGGCCAGCGTTCGGGCCATGTGCAGGGCGAGTGTGAGATTGGTGGCGTAGGTGTGGGTCTCCATGTACTGCGGGTTGAACGGCAACAGCGCAGCTTCCTGTGGCCAGAGGAGATCCCGGGCGAAGAGCAGGTAGGCCGGCGTTTCTCCAGTGGCGGCGTGTGCACTGGTCCTGATGGCCATGAGGGAGGCTGGTAGGAAGCGATCCCACGTGTTTTTGTGCACTTCGCAGTGTGCCCTCAGCATTTCCCCTATCTTCCGGTTGACCCGCTCTATGCCCCCCATCGTGGTAGGCATGTAGGGAACGGAGGTGATGTGACGCACCTTGAACAGGTTGTTCAACTCCTGGATGGTCTTGCTGATGAGATCTTTAGCCATATCCGTCATGATCTCTCGCGGGGCTCCGTGGCGAGCAATGATTTCCGTGAACAGGAAGTCAGCGACGGTGTTGGACTTGATATCCGGCACAGCCTTTGCTTCCACCCACTTGGTGAATCCATCGACGGCGGCGATTATGTACTTGTTGCCGTCCTCCGTGAGCGGAAGTGGTCCCATGCAATCCAGCTCGATGCGGTGGAAGGGGGGTCCTATGCGTAGGGGCACCATTGGGGCTACCGGAAGTTTGCCCCGGGTCTTGGTCTGGTCGCAGGTCTGGCATGCGAGGATGTGTGCCGTTATGTCCTTGACCATTGATTCCCACCAGTAGTACCGCCTCAGCCGGGATAGCGTCTTGGCTACCCCCAAGTGGCATCCCAGTAGGTCGTGGTGTTCCTCCATCAGGAGTGTGATGAGCGAGGTTGGCACCACCGTGGGCCGCTGTGTGGCTCCGGGATTGGGTTTGCGTTGCATGAGCAAGCCTCCTAGCCCGATGATCATTTCCTGTGCCGCTTTCTTCACTCGTGCAGCTTCCTGCGGATGTGAAGGTAGTTCTCCTGTTAGGATCCATGCTATGATGGCCCCTAGCCATGGATCCACTCCCTGTTCCCTTTTAAAGCGGGCGTCCAGCCACACGATCAGTGGTCGATCTTCCAGTATCGGATGTCCTGGTCCTTGATCCAGGAACGGAAGTCCTCCCTCCCCCTCATAGGGGTCCTCCGGGGTCTCTTCCTGGTCATTTCCGGCGGGGGTCGTTTCCTGGGGCAGTTCCGTGCCTGGTGTAGCTTCCGCCTGTCGTGCCACCACTCGTTGTCGGGCTCGTGTGATCGCCTGGCACTGATTGGTTGGCTCTTCCTTGGGCGGGGGTGCCCCTTGGATGAGTCGACTCATGGCGTCAGCGTTGGCGTTTTCCTTGCCCTTCCTGTACTTTACCTCGAAGTCGTACTCGGCGAGGCGCAGTCCCCAGCGCTGCAGTCTGGGTGAGTCCGTGGAAGTGATTAGGATAGATTTCAGTGGGCTGTGGTCGGTGACCAGGTCGAACTTCCGGCCCCACAGGTAATCCTTGCACTGGAGGGTGCAGAAGACTGCAGCCAGGGTTTCCTTTTCCACCGTGCTGTATCTCGTTTCCACGTCGGAGAGTGTCCGGCTCATGTAGGTGACTGGGCGTTCCCCTTCCGGGTGTTTCTGGCTGAGGACTCCCCCGATGGCGTATCCGCTGGCATCTGTGTGGAGTGTGAAGTGCTTGTCAAAGTCCGGGTACGCCAGCACCAGTGCGTCCATCAGCCGGGAGGTCAGGGTCCTGAAGGCCGATTCCTCCTTCAGGCCCCATTCCCAGTCCTTTTCCTTCTTGAGCAGTTGGTACAGGCAGAAGGCTATCTGAGCGTAGTCCTTGATGTGTCGCCTGTAGTAGTTGACGAGCCCGAGGGCTGACATGAGCTCCTTCTTGTCTTGGGGCAACGGAAGTTCCTTGATTGCTCGGACTTTCTCCGCGTTGGGCGCAATCCCTTCCACGCTCAGGGTGTGACCCAGGAAGATGACCTGCTTCTTGCAGAACTGCACCTTCACTGGCTTGGCCTTCAAGTTGAACTGGCGTAGCTGGTTGAGGACCTTGGCGATGTCCTGTAGGTGCGTGTCGAAGTCCTGGGAGAAGATCAGGAGATCGTCGATGTAGCAGAGGCAGAAGTCGTACTGGAGCTGGGCCAGGACGTGCTCCATGGTCCTGGCGTAGCAGGCGGGGGCGTTCTTGAGGCCAAATGGGATCACCGTCCATTTGTACTGGCCCCACATGGTGGAGAACGCGGTTTTGGGAATGGCGGATTCGGCGAGTTGCAGTTGCCAGAATCCGGAGGCCATGTCTAGGGAGGTCCAGTACTTGGCCTTCCCCACCGAGTCCAGTAGCTGCGTGATCAGGGGTAGCAGATATTGTTGCTTCCGGGTTGCCGAGTTCAGGGCCCGGTAGTCGATGCATATCTGGAGGGTGCCATTCGGTTTCTTCACTAAAACCATGGGGCTGGACCATGGGGAGCATGAGGGCCGGATGATGCCCTTTTGCTCCATTTCTGTCAACTGCTTTTTGACGTCCTCCCGCGCTGTCTCGGGGATTCTGCTTAGTCGTGAGACTATGGGTGGGGTATCCCCTGTGTCTATTTCCATTTCCCCTACCGTGCATTGGCCTAAGTCCATACTGCTCTTGGTGAAGCAATCTCTGAACTCCCATATCATGTCTTCCAGGCTTCTCTTTTGGCTGGGTGTAAGGTTGGCCTGTTGTATGGGCCTCTCCCCTTCCTCTTCCGATTCTTCATCTGGTTGGCTCTGGTTTTCCCATGGGAACAGCTGTAGGAGTTCTTCCTTAGTCAGGGTTGGCTGTGTTTGTAGAGCTTGGGCCTGCCTTTTGTTGAGCGTTATCGTGGCATAAACCTTTTGCTCATTCTCCTGGTCGTTAGGCTCCATGATGAGGTGTGGCTCTTCCACCTGGCCTACTGACGTGTTCTCGTAGATGGTCACTGGAGTAGGCTTGGCATTCTCTACCAGTATGTAGAAGTAGTTGGAGGGGTCCCTCACCAGCCCCCTTGGACTGGATATACCTAGCCTCGCTAGCTTCTCCATGTATGGTTCTATCATGTACTGGCCCTGGAGCTTGGGGGTGTCACCATTTTTGTGGCGGGTGATGCATTTGAGGTATTGCCTTGTCCTGGGGGGTATTGTCGTTGTCTCTGCGGCCCTCACCGGCGGATCTTCCGCTAACTTAATTGCCATTATGGAGAATGGTTGAGGCTGACTTTCCCCCACTGTGAATTGTTTTGTGCTCAGATCGAATGTCACTTGTCCTAGCTCGGAGAATATGTTGTTGCCTATGATGCAGTCGTATTCGCAGTCCTCCACCACGAGGAACTCTGCGTCGATGGTGCATGGTCCTATCTGCAGGGGTCCCCTTATCCTCCCCTTAACCTGTACCACTCCCCCTATGGAGTGGAGGGGTCCCTCGAACTTGCAGGGGGGAAGCAGGGGGGCGTCTATGGTCTGGGCTATCCGCCATGGCATAATGCTGTTGGTTGCTCCCATGTCCAACAGGCCCCTAACTGAGATGCTTGCGAATAGGGCGGCGATTAGGGGTATTATGTTTTTGGGACATCCGCAGGCCTTCTTTTCGACCTGGTTCCGGCCCCTGCTGGTCGCATTGACGGACATCGTGCCGGTGTACACGATTTCGGTGTGATGCGTGGCCAGGGACAACTCTTCTATGCACTCTTCCAGGTTGTCTGGCCTAATCCCCCATGTGCACGGGGGCTTCCTGGTGGGTTGGACTAGTCCTAGCGTTAGCCAATCCGCGGACTCCTGGTCCTGGAGTATGAAGGTTGGCTCATAATCTCCGATGAGATTGGTGGTGTTCAGGTGGGGAAGTGCAAAAGGGGCCGGGTCTCCCACTTCTATGGCTAGGCAAGTGCTGGGTCCCTTCCCTACTTCGGAGATGGTGGACACTGGCCAGTATGGCAGGGTATGGCCCTTCTCCCGTGTCCCTAACCGGCATCCACCCGGAAGTAGGGTGATGGGGGGAAGTTGTTGAAGTAGGGAGTAGCCTATCCTCATTCCTATCCTTTGTACGGCGTCGGGAACGATCTGTGCGAACCCTTGAATCATGTGGGGCCCTAGAGTTGCCTGCAGGATTACTTGGCTCTCCCCCCTCTTAGTGGGGAGGGCTTCTTCGTATCCCAGGGCCCTAGCTGCTGTTTGGTTGATGCTTGTTGCATGTCCTGATATTTCCAGTCCTGCGTGCAATAAGGCCTTCGGTGGTATCTGGTGTCCCACCCTAATGATCCTGGCCTCTACTGCGATAACAGGTATCGGATGTATGTTGCGGATGCAATAGGCTGACTGGGTTTGAGCGGACTGGTGCGGGGCCTTGGGTCGGGGCGGCTCTTCGTCCTGAGGTAGCTCTGTCGGTGGCTCCTCACTTGCCGTCGTCGCCCTTCCGGCCACATCCCGCATGACTTCCTCCACTTCCTTGGTGAGTTCTGTTGCCGTTAGCTTCCGTTTCTTGAGGGGCTGGGTCTGTTCCTCCCGTGCTTCCCTCTCGGCCCGCTCGAACAGTGCTCTCTGTCGAGCCTGGTAAGGTGGGATTAGGTTGAGACTCAGTCAGCTCTCGTTGATCCTTATCTTCCCTGTTTGGAAATTAATCGAAAAGGTACCTGCTTTCTTCATGTAGTCGGTTCCGAGGATGAGCTGATACGGGCAGTATCCGTCCGGTACTACTGCTATGGACATCTGGATTGGTTTGTGTCCTAGGATGACTTGTATTGTCAGCATTCCCGTTATCGGGGTTTTCCCGGCCAGCGTTTGGATGTGGCCTTCTTCTGGGAGCCAGGTCCCGTGATGCCATACTCGGACTGCCATGTACTCTGGCATGAGCGTGATGGTGGAGAATGTGTCCCACGCTGCCAGCACACTGTCTTGGCCCAGCAGTGTTCTGATGAACGGGGTGGGGGTGTCTGGTCTTTCCTCGTAGGTGATGTGATTATTCACTATGCCTGGATAGAAGGGACTGGCCATGATGATCGGTGCTTTCGGTTTCAGATCCAGGGTGGTGGGTCGTTTTGGTGTTGTCTTGGGAGGGTCGTACAGCGTTCGTGCCATGCCTTGTAGCCCTTTGATCTGTCGGAGGAAGGTAGGGCTATGCATCATCTTTTCCATGTGCTCTGACGTCGGCCCTTGGATTGGCTGTGACGTGGCTGGGGTTTGGTCCACCTCCTCCCCCTTTATTTCCGTTCGCCCTTCCTCCCTTGCTCGTGTGGGGTCTTCCGTCATCTCTCGCTTGGTTTCCGGAGGGGCTATCTCCACCTCTTGTTCCTGTTCGCTGAAATTTCCATCTCTTTCGAGAGCAGGGGGGCTTCCCCCTTCTTCCGGTAGGGGTTCCTGTGCCGGATGTCGGCCTCCCATCAAGGGGCGGTTTTGGTTCGGGATCAGGTACATCGGGTGTCCCTTGAACCTTCCTCCGCAGCGCTCCCAGCGCTTCAGGATCGACCACCGCGATCCGAGTTTTGGGATCGTTGGACTCCACCTTGCGTCGCGGATCCTTCGTATCAGTTTGATCGTCCATCTGAACCCCCCACACTGGCAACATAGTCCAAGGAGTGCTATTACTACGACACAGCTGATGATTCCTTGTAGCCAAGTGAGCGCTCCTCCCCAGAGAAATGAGAAGATGCCCCAGCTCACAATTTCTCCTGCTTGGCCTATCTGGCGGACGCTTATCTCCCCCTTCTCATTGGGGTCTAAGAAGTGCAGGCTTGCTGCATGGTGGAGCGACGCTGCGTGTTTCAGGGATCCCTCTGTTAGGGTCTGTCTTAGACTGTCCAGGCCATACGTGAAGTAGGCGTGGAAGATGGGGGTATCCTGGTGCAGCTCTAAGGTTTCCGGTTGCATGGGACCCGGAAGGCGGGGGGTGTCCTCTACTTCCGCCTCTTCTTCCGTCCCGTCTGGGGCCACCCAGATGGTTCTATTCTTGAGCTGGACCAACTGACTGCGGGCATGACTACACAATTCTCTGGGGGGTAGGGTCACGATCTCATTGTTGGCCAGGGTGAGATAGGCGTGCCTTTTTGCGCCTCCCACTTCGTAGGAGATGGGCACGGCTCCCTTCCAGCACTGGGGTGCCTTCCTGAATTGGTATTGGCCATCGCTTAACTCATGGCAGCTGCGTATTTTAATATACGCTCCTATGATTTCTGCCTGCATGGGCCTTCGTAGGACTTGCCTCAGTAGCCAGGTAGGCTGGGCTAAGAGTAGGGTCCTGTAGTTGAGGGCGCTAAGTCTAGCCGTCTGGCATGCCACTCTGGCATTGACTAGGAAGGCTTTTCGCGTCATGCGCTGCATGTCCGTCCATATGCCCTGCAGGCGTGCCGCCAAGTATTGTTCTGATACTAGCCCCACTAAGTCCTTCCCTAGGCGCAGCTTTTCCCCTGTGCTCCGTCTTGGCCAATTGCTGAGCACCTCTGGTTTGGTCCAGTTGAGGGGCTTACTGGCTAACGGCGTCACCCATATTCCTTGATCACTATGTCTAGCTTTGAGGCCACAGGGGGGTTTCCTGATCTGTGGGTGGTGGAAGGTAAGGGCTAGGTTCTCATCTTCGCTCAAGAAGGTCTGTCCTACCCTGGTGCCCTTGATATCCTTATATGGGAGGATAGGGCAGACTACGGAACTGTCTACGTCCCACATTGCCCTTGCCTTCGTGGCGGGCACCTGGCAATGCCCCTGGGTGTAATTGCAGCCCACTAGGTCGGCTGACAATGATGATGGGGAGGAGTCCCCGTGGCGCATGTGGACTGAGGTATATTCTAGGGAACACCCTCCCGCTGTTCGCTGCACCCAGCGACAGCAGTCGATGACTGGAGTACCCCATTCCCTAGACAGGGGTTGTGCTACCTTCCAGATCGTGGGGGTTTCCACTAACTGGGTAAGGTTTCCAAACTCGCATACCTTTTTCTCCTTCATGTCGCGGCACTCTTCCTCTGTGACGGGGAGGTCTTCCGTTTCCTCCTCCATTGCGGCATGGGTGTAGAACAGGAAGACCTTCATCCGCAGTATCGCCCATTTCTTCCTGCAGATCTGTGCCGGGGTAGTGTGTTCCCACACGTTGTTTTTGTAAAGTCTGAGGGTTTGGTTCAGGGGGTGGCCCATCACGTCCTTCTCTCTGACGGTGCAGGGCACTTCCTTGGGGAGCTTCCACAGGTGTCCTCCTGCCGCTTCCTCACACAGCAGGGGGTTCGTGGTCAGTCCTTGGCTGAAGACGCCCCCGATCATGGTCAGCACCATGATGAGGGCCAGGGCCAACGTGGTCAGCCCCCATTTTGGCCTAGCCGCGCTTCCGGTCCAATTGGCCTGTATGCGTCCCTCATCCGGCATGGACCATTGCTCTAACCCCATGGGTTCCGGCTCCTCCTCTTCCCTTGGAGGGCCTAGGGCCAGCGCGTGCGCCTGTCGTTGAGGCGGTGACCCTCCTGGCGTGGGAGGTCGTCCTGCACCGCCGTAGTTTTGCTCCTCTCGGGGTCCGTCCCGAGGGTAGCTGTAACGTTCTGGTGGGGCTTGCCGGGGTGGGGGTCCCTGGTCCTCGTATCTGGCCTGAGGGTACGTTCCCCTGGTGTCTCGACGGGGCTGTTCCCCGTAGCGGTTGTCCCCTCGTCCCCCTTCGTAGTTCTCCCTCCGGCGGTCCGCGTAGTGTTCACGCTCTTCCGGTCCTCGCCGGTAGTCAGTGTAGTGCGGGTGTCGATCCTCGCGCCCTCCGTTGCGGCCATCGCGGCCTCCGTATCCTTGGTCACCCCGGAATCCTTGTCGGTTGGGGTTCTGCCGGAAGGGGTTTCCTCGACCGCTGTTCCGGCGGAAGTTGTCTCGCGCGGGGGCCTCGTATTCTTCATTGCGCCGGGGTTGAGGGCCCCTTCCCATCTGGTAGGCGTATTCTTGGGCCGCCTGTGGGCATTGAGCCTTCACGTGCCCATCCTGTCCGCAGACCCAGCAGGTCAGCGGCAGATATCTTGGCCCTTCCCCGCTGGAGTTCCGCTGGCGGAGGGTGGGGCAGCGGTCGGCGTGATGGTCGGGGGAGTTGCAGTGTGAGCAGCGGGGCGATTGCTCCGTCTCCGTCTGGCAGGCTTGCAGCTCCTTCAGCTGCTTCGCGATCTTGTCCACGCTGGCCTCGCCGTTCCTATCGGTGAGGTTGCCCGTCAGGATGTTGACCTGCCGTTTGCGCTCTGGCGGCAGCGTCTCCTGTATGGCCTGTAGGAGTTCTGCATCTCGTATGGCCTGCTGTAGGTTGTCGTACTGCTTCAGCATGATGTGGGGTCGCGTACTCGGGTGCACCCCATCCTGGAATTTCTGCAGCGCCATTGCTTCCTGATCTACATGGGGGAGGGTCGGGTAGGCCTTCTTGATCATCCTCAATAGTTCAAACCCGAATGTGGCCACGTCTTCGGCCGCTCCCTGCGTTCGCTTGTTGAGACGGGCTATAATGAGCCGGTTCTCACCCTGGATGGAGAGGACTCTCGTCAGGTGAGCCCTCAGATCCTCGTAGGTGATCGCGGCTGGGGGTGCCACCGCAGGGTCGGCTCCTGCGTTTCTGGCGATCTCTGCCTGGCGTTCCGCTTCGCGGGTTTCCAGGAAGCTTGCTGCGGCGATTTCCGCCGCCCCTCTCAAATAGGGCTGTACCATCACCAACCGTCGGCCGTCAGGGACGTTGGTGGCCGCGCAGATCTTTTCGAAGCGCTCGAACCAATCGGACATGGACAGGTCCCGATTGGCACACGAGAAGGGCTTGATGGTCAGATGCGCTAGGCGCATTCCTTGAGCCGCCATCTCTCGTAGTAGCTCCTGTACTTGGGCTTGTCTTCCGGGCCCTGGCTGTGCCTGCAGATCCTGTAGTCGCTGCCTAAGGTCTGCTAACTGGGCTTGGATGGCTTGGGCCTCCGCTCCCTGATTCCCTTGGGGTTGGAGTAGCCCGACCTGGTTCTGGAACTGGTCAAGTCGGTCTAGTACTTCCTGTACCTGGGGTCCTACGTTCACCGGCCCCTGTACTGGTTGCAGCTGTCCGTTTAGCCGCTCTCTAACCTCAGCGCGGAGTTCCAATCGTAATTGGCGCAGATGCTCCTGCTGGTGCTCTATTAGGCGCCTTTCGATGTTCCGGAGTTGAACGTCGTTGAGTACCTGATACTCTCCAAGTAGAGGTTCGTCCCTTATTGGGGGTCGCCTCGCCAGATTGGGGTCAGCTTCTGCTGCCTCTAGTGGCTCCTGTTCGAGCTCTGCGTTTGCCGCACGCTCCTGTTCCACGGCTCTTGCCCGTCGGACACGTCCAAGGTTCTCCTCGTCGTCCGAGGCCGGTTCTCGTCCTCTGATACCCCCTACTGGGTATGGGTTTCGGGCGTGCCGTACGGAGTGACGTCTCCTCGTCGCACCCCATCTGTCTTCGTCTCGTGGAGCGGGAGCTTCACGTGGTCCCTGTTCCTCCACTGTCCAAGAGGCCACTCCTGTCGAGTCTTGGCCTCTCTTCTTCCCCGGGTCTACTTCCTGGTCTTCGTTGAACTGGGAGTGGCAGCGGAAGTGGCGGGGTCCTGAATCAGCTTAAGCAAACCACTCTCTGCTACCATGTACAGGCTGGCTGCTTCCGTCGGAAGGACGACAGTTTCCGTGCCTCTGTTCCAGCTACACCCAGAGCAGTAGCCCAGATGGCACCTGTCACAGCCCTGCTGTAAACCCTTAGACTATGTCCTTGCTGCTTCCGCCTTGGTTACACTACACCGTGCCCAATTACCAGCGGTCTTGGCTTCCGGTGGAACCTACTTCACCGTGCCCGATGCAATGCCGCCTCCTGCGGCTTAGGCTTCTCTCGCCGGAACTTCGCCGGAGTCTATCTGTCACTCACACTTCCTGTGGTGATACTTCCTTACTGGCCCTTACTGGCCTTGATGATGTGGTGGATCTGGTTGCGTACAAGGCTGATGACAAGGTCCCGTCTTTATCGCATACTGCCAGCACTCCAGATATCAGCAGTAGTTCACAGCGCGTGTATCAATTCTCAAGCCAGGGCCCACAATCTCGCCGACTGACCCGTGACAGGAATAGAACCCAGCTTATATACACAGAGGGCAATACCGGAAAGTACACAAGACAACAATGCAAGTGTACAGAGAGTGATGTATCGCCACTCTAAGCATATATGAGGGACATGGGCGGGGCCCCACATCAGCGCTCAACCTGGACAGCCTATGGTAGGGGAAACTCTTCATCTTCTGTACTCGGAAGAGCATCTCAGATCGAAGGAGTCTTTGCGCCCAGGCTGTCTCCGCGGGATCGTGGCTGAAGGACCCGCGTTCCGTCACCACCACAGCCAGTTTGGAGGGCACTCACTGTCAACTTCCTGTACACATATAACCCTGGTGAGCCTTGCCCACCGGAGGCTGCATTGAGTCACAACACAGCTATGGGCAACATCTGATAATTTCTCATTTGACAATCATTTTAAATTTTGAAATTAAAAGCAATAACCCTCAGAAAACATTTCAGCAAAGGTGAATTTATTCAACATGGGTGACAAGCAAGTGAAGGCGTCTCCTGACCCAATGACACTGTCAACACAAGAAGCTCTGGTCACTTACTATGAAGCAAAAGTGAAACCAATGGAAATGCGCCATTTATTTGAAGACTTCTATTCACCTCCATTAGACCCATCCGAGTTCACAGCTAAACCTACGGTTCTCTTTTTAGGTCAATACAGTGTAGGGAAGACATCAATGATCAATTACATTTTAGACGAGGAATATCCAGGCGCAAGCATAGGCCCAGAGCCCACTACAGACAACTTTGTTTATATTCAGCATGGTACTAACGAATCATCAATCCCAGGACCAGCCCTAATATCTGACAAGGAATTCCCATTCCGTGCACTTGGTAAATTTGGCACTGATTTTCTAACACGTTTTCGTGGTGTTACTGTAACTTCAGAGTTTCTCAAACAAGTCAGCTTCATAGATACACCAGGAATACTGTCAGGGGAAGTGCAACGAACCCGCAGAGGATATGAATTTCATAAGGTAATTAAATTCCTTGCAGAAAAGGTAGACAGAATATGGCTGATTTTTGATACTTCAAAGCTTGACATATCTGATGAATTCAAACTGGTTCTCACTCAACTGGCAGGCAATGATGAGAAAATACGCATTATACTCAATAAAGCTGACTGTGTAACTGCTGAAGAGCTAGTCCGCGTACGAGGCAAAATATTGCAGACTCCAGAAGTCCCAACTGTCATTATTGGTTCATTTGCAAAGAACAAAAACCTCAAACGGACAGAACTTCATGAAGCATTTTTACGAGACAAGAATAAGCTGCTTAAAGACACAAGCGAGCTTCCATTGAACTTTCATATACGGCTTATTACAGATGTGGTAAAGCGTGCTCGTCGTGTTGAAGTCCATGCCCTCATGATGGATTTTATCCTAAAACATGGTCCCACAATACCTTGCAAGGGAAAGACAGCTGCCATAAAAAAGTGGACTAACCTGCATAATATCAGAATTATATTTGCTGATCTTGAAATAATTGAAAAGGTGTCTCCAAATGATCTACCCAATGTTACAGAATTTGCTAATTCCTGCATGTACTCTAATCCAGCAAAATGGGTACGCATTCAAAAGAAGGACCGGGAAAACCTAAAAGTGTTTACCACTCATGATATTCCTCTAATAATTGAAGCTTGCAAAAATAAACACCAAATATGTCAACCATTACCAGAAGCTATACGCCGCATACTAGGTGAAGGAGAACACTCTACTAAATCAGACCAAAAATCAAGTAGCCAATCAACTCAGCAGCTTTCAGCCTCATCAAATGCATCTAAACAAACAACTAAGAAACAACATATATTACAAACAAACGAGAGCGATTCAAAAGTCAGCGACAATTCATCCAGAATGATTAAAACCACCTAGTCATGCACATAATAACTCCTCATTGTTTTATTGTAATATTATATTTCTGTATTTAACTTTGTTATATTTATGTATGTTGATATAATTTATGTTACACTTCTTCTATGAATAAAAAATAAAATATAAATAAACACTTAGGACTAATGCAAGACATTTTAGCTTTATCATAAAATCGCCAATGCAAAGGTCACAACTATTAACACAACAAACTTTTGAAACATTTAGTGCAAATTTCAGCTCTGGCAAAATAAAGTGTGTGTGTAGTGAAGTTTACCTCGCCAGACTTCTCCTAAGGCTCCTTTACCAAGTTGTTCTTCCAAAAGTATCAGAGTTTACCACAGTCCGCCAATGGTACACCATTGATCAACATTGTGTGACTTCGTGGTGAGACTGGAGTGCGGGTTTCAATGTGTGCAATGATGAGAGCAGGAATGGTTGGTTTGCATAGACCACATTTTTCATCAATGTAGTAACTTCCATTATTCTTAGCACATATGATGAAGTTTTTTGATCGGATCTCCTTCATTTTTGGTTTTCCAGCACAAACTTAATGCAGTGGCAGGTTGATATTCACCATCCTTATTAACTATTTGGCTGCTCCTGGCTATGAAGTCGCCCTGGTGAATAAGAAGAGCATTGACATCTTCCCGTGATACAAAACCATGATACCATTCAATGATTTCCATGTTTGCTTCCATCCCTTTTGCTATGTCTGACGTTTTGGAGCCAAGCACACATTTGCCTTCTTTCTTGACATTGTTCTGTTTTGTTTTTGCTTTCTGACTGTTAGATTCATAACCAGTTTAAAAATATGTCTTTTTTAATTGAGCGACCAAAAATTGTCCAGAATTATTCGAAATGATTAGTTCTACTAAATTAGTTAGTTTAGTTTAATTAGTTTAATTAATTAGTTTGGGGCTAACATGGCCAATTGATTGCATGTATTTTGAAAATGACAATGGAGATGAGCAAACATTGAATTTTGGTCTATTTTAAGCCTATAGAGAGCTGATAGAAGAAATTTTTATAAATACCGTTTGATGTTTCAACGAATGTGCAGTATTATTTGAAATGATTATTTAAGCTAAATTTGCTGCTAATATACCCGGTTGATTGCATGTATTTTGAAGTGATCGCTGGTTATGAGCAAAAACCGAATTGTGGCCTATTTTAAGCCTGTATACCTGAGAGAATAAATTGTATAAATACATTTTTATGTTTCAATGACTGCAGGATTATTCGAACCGGTGAGTTAGTTATGTTGAGAAATGGTGAGAAATGGTGCTAACATAGCCATTAACAACAGTTTGTCTATTCATTTACCCGTTCCCAGTCACAGCATTTCCATCTATGCACATATTTGAGGACAAACTTTTAGTAACCTCTATAGAAAAGCCTCTAGGTCAGCCTGCTCAGTGCCGTCCGGGACTGTCTCTCCCCTTCGGCCAACCCCGCCGCCCTGTCCTCATTCCACTCCCCCTAGTCCACCACCTGTCTCCCAGATCTGCGTTATATGCTCCAACATCAATGGACTCATCACTCGCCGCTGGAAGTGTAGCTTCTCCTTCACGAGCAGTCCGCCGAGGTTATCCTCATGCAAGAGACCAAACGGTGCTACGGAGCAATTGAAGGATCCAATCCTTCCAATTGAAGGATATGCTACGGAGTTTGGGTCGGGAGCCGCTGGAACACCTGGAAGCCGCTGGAAGCCGCTGCCTACGCAGGAGCACAGAGCATTCGACTGGGCCTGGGCTCGCAGCCTCAAGTTCACTGCACTCACACCTGCTCCCTCCGCTAGATAAAGGGACAGAGGCCCAATGCTGCCTTCAATTTGGCCTTTATTATCCCCCAATCCTCCGAATGTGTCTGCCAGGCAGGTGGAGGTGAAACAAGGCAAGCTGGGAGAGACTGAAGGAGGAGCTCATCTGGGACACAGAGGATGAGGGCTTCCGGGTCTTGGAACACTAACTCCCGTCCAGCTCAAGCCAATCCCCCGACGACATTCTCTATTCATAAGAGGCAAGGCTCTGAAAAGCTCTGAGAGCAGGTGTTCCCTATCAGTGTTGTTACAGGAAATAAGATATATATCTGTTTCTTATAGGGTTAGTCGTATCAGAAAAGATTTTGAGATTTTTTATCTGAAAAACCTTTTCTGGCAGCGCCCCCAGGACTGAAAACAGATATATTTCAGGTTAACACTGGTGTCTGCCAATTCTGGATGTGTTTTTAGGTCAAATTTTTGCCTTTCGTAGGCTCAGTGCAAGACCTTTTAAGCAGAGTTTTCGATTTTTTTTCAAAAATTTTTAATAATTTGTTTTTTTTTCAAGTTTTTTTTGCCTTTTTTCGGGAAATTTGATGAAATTTTGTTCCTTCTGCCTCTTAGGGAGCTTTATCAATGATTTTAAAGATGCCAAATACAAGAAAAATGAACAAAAATGCGCAAAAATTGAAAAGGTGAAACATTTCCGGCAAATAGCTAATTGTATTATCTTTTCCTGGAGCAAATTTTATCTGCGAAATCTTTTCGGGGAGGCCCTATAAAATCAACGTAACAACACTGTTTCCTAATACTCCCTCTCACTTAGCCAGAACCCAGAAGGAAAGCCATACATTACCTCCGAGTGTCTTATGCAGAGCAGAGCAGAGCAGTAAAAAAACTTCATAAAAAATCGGAGGAGGAGTAGTAAACAGTCTAAAGCATAATATACATGAGATGTTAATGATTTTCAAGTTTAGATTGATGTCGACTTATTTCAGTTGCATTTGACTTGCACGGCATTGATGGTGACATCAATAATTGGTTTGAGCTTTGGTCACAATTAATAGTTTCACAAATGTTTAACATTGAGATTATTTGCTTGAAACGTGGTCGATTTTCGGGTTTATTGTTCCAACAGTAAATAATGATTTCGCAATATTTTGATGTAATCATTTTTACTGCAAGTAGTCTTATATGATCTTGACTTACCTTCCAAAAGCTTTTTCTTAGCCAGAGTTATGGTCGTTTTTGTAAAGCCACCTAAATTAAACTTTTTTCTGAAGAAAAGTTCAATGTTTTGGTACGTGTTCAAAAATTAATATCTCAAGTTGTAGGAAAGCTAGTGACCCCAAAATTTGACAAGAATTAGCTCTAAGTGTCCTCTATAAGTGTGTAAAATGTTTAAAGCTTTACCTTTTTTGTTGACTCACAATAGCCCAAAATGTAAAGTTACCTCATATGCTGAACAATCCTATTGACTTATTGGTTGTGTCTTGGTAATTATATTTTTCATTTCACTTGTGATTTATTTTATGTTTGCCCGCCGAGCGGCTCATTACTAAACCGATGTCTAAACATATATACAGGGTGTTCAGGTTACCAGGAAACGCCTGACATTGGGTGACCACCACTACTTTAATTTTGAACAACATAACAAAAAGCCTTTTTTGGACAGATGTATCCAAGTGTCTAGATTAATTGCGTAAATTTATTCAGCAATTCGGGTTGATACAAGCGATTAGCAGCAAATTTGGTGAAACATGGTATTTTTGAAAGTGTCAAAGTTTTGCTCGCCAGCCACTGCCAATGTTTGGCTTGGTTTATTGGGCCTCCGACCCTTGCACGTGCCCAGTTCACATCACAAATCCCTCAACCATCCCTACCCAGCATTTGCTTTCCACTCGGTTTCACAATTTTATTACCAAAATTGAGGCTCGAAAATGAAAACCTATCATGACAACAAAAATCAGGGTAGATCGTGCTGCCTGACAGGGATTTTTGAAGATTTTTGACAGCGGTGTGATTGACTCTGTTTTTCGAGTTTGTTAAATTTTGTTGTTTGAGTTTTTCGAGTTTGCTGTCAGTAACCTTCAGGTTGCTCCGCTGTCAATAAGATGGAAAGTGATTTTTTTAAAAAGTAGCAGCTATGGGCAACATCTGATAATTACTCAATTGACAATCATTTTAAATTTTGAAATTAAAAGCAATAACCCTCAGAAAACATTTCAGCAAAGGTGAATTTATTCAACATGGGTGCCAAGCAAGTGAAGGCGTCTCCTGACCCAATGACACTGTCAACACAAGAAGCTCTGGTCACTTACTATGAAGCAAAAGTAAAACCAATGGAAATGCGCCATTTATTTGAAGACTTCTATTCACCTCCATTAGACCCATCCGAGTTCACAGCTAAACCTACAGTTCTCTTTTTAGGTCAATACAGTGTAGGGAAGACATCAATGATCAATTACATTTTAGACAAGGAATATCCAGGTGCAAGCATAGGCCCAGAGCCCACTACAGACAACTTTGTTTATATTCAGCATGGTACTAACGAATCATCAATCCCAGGACCAGCCCTAATATCTGACAAGGAATTCCCATTCCGTGCACTTGGTAAATTTGGCACTGATTTTCTAACACGTTTTCGTGGCGTTACTGTAACTTCAGAGTTTCTCAAACAAGTCAGCTTCATAGATACACCAGGAATACTATCAGGGGAAGTGCAACGAACCCGCAGAGGATATGAATTTCATAAGGTAATTAAATTCCTTGCAGAAAAGGTAGACAGAATATGGCTGATTTTTGATACTTCAAAGCTTGACATATCTGATGAATTCAAACTGGTTCTCACTCAACTGGCAGGCAATGATGAGAAAATACGCATTATACTCAATAAAGCTGACTGTGTAACTGCTGAAGAGCTAGTCCGCGTACGAGGAGCATTAATGTGGAACCTAGGCAAAATATTGCAGACTCCAGAAGTCCCAACTGTCATTATTGGTTCATTTGCAAAGAACAAAAACCTCAAACGGACAGAACTTCGTGAAGCATTTTTACGAGACAAGAATAAGCTGATTAAAGACACATGCGAGCTTCCATTGAACTTTTACATACGGCTTATTACAGATGTGGTAAAGCGTGCTCGTCGTGTTGAAGTCCATGCCCTCATGATGGATTATATCCTAAAACATGGTCCCACAATACCTTGCAAGGGAAAGACAGCTGCCATAAAAAAGTGGACTAACCCGCATAATATCAGAATTATATTTGCTGATCTTGAAATAATTGAAAAGGTGTCTCCAAATGATCTACCCAATGTTACAGAATTTGCTAATTCCTGCATGTACTCTAATCCAGCAAAATGGGTACGCATTCAAAAGAAGGACCGGGAAAGCCTAAAAGTGTTTACCACTCATGATATTCCTCTAATAATTGAAGCTTGCAAAAATAAACACCAAATATGTCAACCATTACCAGAAGCTATACGCCGCATACTAGGTGAAGGAGAACACTCTACTAAATCAGACCAAAAATCAAGTAGCCAATCAACTCAGCAGCGCTCAGCCTCATCAAATGCATCTAGACAAACAACTAAGAAACAACATATTTTACAAACAAGCGAGAGCGATTCAAAAGTCAGCAACAATTCATCCAGAATTATTAAAGCCACCTAGTCATGCACATAATAACTCCTCATTGTTTTATTGTAATATTGCATTTCTGTATTTAACTTTGTTATATTTATGTATGTTGATATTAATTATGCTACACTTCTTCTAAAAAAAAAAGAAAAAAAAAAACAAAAGCACAAAGCCAGCGCGAATATCGCGAAAAAGCAAATAACAGAGCCAAAGAACCCACACATACATCAACCACAAAATAAACACAGAAACCCATATACACAACAAAAAAACCAACCCAAAGCACACAAAACCCACCACAAAAGCAAACACAAACAACACACAAAAAAAAACACAAAAAAACCCAACAAATGAAAAAAAAAAAAAAAAAGAAAAAAACAACAACAAACAAAAAGCAAACACCTCAAAATAAAAGAAAAAAAAAAAACACAATACAAACTAAACAAACCACCCAATATCAAAACCACAATATCACAACCAATAAACACATATACATCCAACCACAAAAAACACAACCATAACAAACAAAAAAACAAAATAAAAAAACACTAAATAAAAAAACAAAACACAAAAAACCACATGCCAAACCGCAGCAATGATATGTATATGTCTGCTAAGGAATGCTCTGATTTGGTGCATGGTGTAATGAGTCAATGTGTGCTTATGAAAACTGTTCGTAAACCATCCCCAGATGCATGCTCAAATATTTTATTGAAGCTTAACACCAAGCTTGGTGGTATTAATTTTCGACTCTCCCCAGAGCCCATA
This sequence comes from Ptycholaimellus sp. GST1_10, assembly GCA_030248095.1. Classification (NCBI taxonomy): domain Eukaryota; kingdom Metazoa; phylum Nematoda; class Chromadorea; order Chromadorida; family Chromadoridae; genus Ptycholaimellus; species Ptycholaimellus sp. GST1_10. Next base: position 18,925 of record JASANA010008452.1, read on the forward strand.
GGTTCCAAGTATATACTTGACCAAGCAAGTCTTGTTATTGGCATTGATTTAACTCACCCAACTAATGTGGAAGAACGGTCTGGCATGCCTAGTATTGCAGCCGTTGTATCTAATGTAGACCTATTACCAGCAACGTTTGGTGCTTCAGTGCGTGTGCAGAAAAAATGTCGAGAATCAGTTGTATACCTCTTAGATGCTGTCCGGGAACGTCTTGTCCAGTTTTACAAAATCACTGGTCATAAGCCCTCCCGCATAATTGTTTACAGAGATGGTGTAAGTGAAGGCCAATTTATGGATATGCTGAAAGAAGAAATGCAAGGAATACGTACAGCCTGTCTAATGCTCAGTCCAGAATATCGTCCTCCAATCACATATATTGTTGTCCAGAAGCGACATCACATACGCTTATTCTGTCAAAACATTGATCAGGATTCAATTGGGCGAGGCAAAAATATACCACCTGGGACAGTAGTAGATTCCAATATAACATCACCAAATGGATATGATTTCTTCCTATGCTCTCACTATGGTATACAAGGGACAAGTAGACCAACACGCTATCATGTTATTTGGGATGAGAATGGGCTTACTTCCAATGAAATTCAATCTCTTACATACAGCTTATGCCATATCTATGCTCGCTGTAGTCGCAGTGTTTCCATACCAGCCCCAGTATATTATGCTCACTTAGTTGCCATGCGTGCTCGAGTTCATATAAAAAAGAAATTAGGTCTCCGCGAATCTGAAACTGCCAGCCAACAGTTTCCATCAATAGATATGCCATTTCCAAACAAAGCTTCAGCTATTCTACCCATTCATACAATTCGTGGAATTATAGAAGGATCAAACATTATCCACACAAATAATTTTAAGCATAACCATTGTTCAGAATCTGGATTTGGTAACTCACAAGGTTCAGACTCTCATTCTGACTCTGCTCTTCAAGAAGCTGTGATGGTAACTGATGAATTTAAATCCAAAATGTATTTCATTTAATTTTTTTATAGATTTTATTAATGTGAATTATTAGTATATTGTTGTATTTATTATTCATTGTTTTGTTTTATTGTAATCATCTTAATTTATTTTTGTAAGTTTTGAATTAATGTATAAATTTTTATGTGTAGTAATTTAGCAATTGCTGCCAAGATGTGCAAAACTGAGTATGTATATATTTTGAGGGCTTTAAGCTTATATTTCTGAGTACTAATGTGATTCGTCATGTGGTATCTGTGATTCAGACTAGTTTTCTGCCCCAAAAGTTTTGTGGTACAAATATTTATTGAGGGTATTCCTCTCAGTTTTATAACACAGTACTCACAGAGCCACTGCAGTGTCAAACAGGTTCATGAATAGATTTTACCTACCAAGATGGATTTTTCAAGGCGATGCTAAACAGTAAGCGGAAATGGCCATAAGTCGCAAATGCGATTGTTTTCGATTATTTCTTATTTTCAAACGTTTCCGTGCATGGATCCCCCAAAAGTATTGATGAACTAGTCAATACCAATGCATAGAGATATCATACGCCAGGATAAGTATAGAATCCAGGGAGCTCCGAGAACCCTCCCAAAATGGCATCCCATGTTTTATTGGCCTGGCGCGAGGGAGCGCAGCGACCGTCAGCGCCCAGGCCCTCTTTTCGACCTAGGTGTATGTTTTGAGGGTTAATGCCAGATCTCAAAATTGATAAGCGTTTTTCTCAACCCAGATAGCACCGATTGCGCTGATTTTAGCTGCAATGGAAAGGGCAACATTGAATTATGGGGGGTACTCGCGAAAAGCAGCATAAAAGTTTGGATTTGAGTTAGAAAATCGAAAACAAGTTGCCGTCCGAACTCCTGCCCTGCCCTGCCCTGCTGCCCTGCTGCCCTGCTGCTTCGCATCTGCTAATGAACGAGAGTAGGTATTCATTCCATCCCCCCACCCTTTCCCCTCGTCCGTTGGCCTCATGTATTTATTGCTTATTTATTAACCTTCAGTTAAATGTTGTACCATATGCGCCAGTGGTGTAGTGGTGCGAGTGGTTGGCTGCTGGATCTAACTGGTGGGTTCGAAACCTTCTTCAGCATAACTTTTATTTTTCTAAAATTTAAAGTTGGAAATAACTGGTACCATCGGGAAGCCAAAAAGTAAAGTTTACTTTTCTCCCAAAAAACCGATTGCCCTAAGTGTAAAACTAAAAAAAAATTCCCAAAAATTTTCGTTTGCCGAAAATTTTGATTTGTTTTAATTTTCAAAACTTTCTTTATTTTAATTTTATTTCACAAATTTATTTATTATTTTGCTTTATTTATTTATCTAATAAAATTTTAACTTAAAATATAAAAAACAATTAAAAATAAAGTACATAAATTGACATAATTTAATTTGTGTATATTTAAAGTTGGGAAACGGCTGCGCGCGAAAACAAAATGCAAATGCCCCACAAGCCAAAGAATTTTCCTATTAGTAGGACGCGTAGGCGCAAAAGAAACGCGCGCGAAACAAGCAAAGCCCCACAAGCAGATCAGGGAAAATTTCTTTGGCTTTATACTCGGGGCAGTCGATTTTTGGGAGAAAAGAGCTTTACTTTCGGCTTGCCGATGGTACCAGATATATAAAATATATATCAGGACATATGTTCAGTTACCTAAATAGACCGCGGAGCGTCCCTTCGGGCTGTTCCGCGTTCAAAATTTATCTAGGAGCACCTATTCTGTTTTGAACGAGGTAGAGCAGAGAAAATTTATCTAAGTGCACTGATCTTGTTTTGAACAAGTAAGAGCAGGAGAAATTTTTCCTATGCACCGGTTCCGTTTTGAAGAAGGTCGAGCAAACAAAATTTATCAAATTGCACCGATTCTGTTTTTGAAGGAGGTAGAGCACAGAAAATGTTTCTAAATGCATCGATTCTGTAAAGGAGGTAGAGCAGACAAAAATTTACAACTAAAATGCAAGTATGAAAGTATTCGTGAATCTTGTGATCTGTGTAGACTAGAATGGACTGAAAGAACTATGAGATAAAGGAACCATTTTTATGATGAGTGATGCCAAAATGTATGCCATAACACTCTTTCTCAAACACCGACATGCGTCTCTCTGATGTTGTGAATCTATGTGCGGCAAAATAAAAGGGTGCCTCTACTCCGTCTGGCTGAGGTAACATGCAGCCATGGCCTCATAACTAGTGTCACAAGGCAAAATGAACTGAGCAAAGCTTCTAGGAAAAGCACGGTTCCCTCAAAGCCAAAGACAAATTCTAGTGCTAATTTTGAAAATATGATTGACTGTCATATTTTCTGTGGGCATGTTGCAGTGTTACAAGTATGCTCAAATGACGTAAAAAGAGAGCTTTGACCAAAAAAAGCGTGTCAGACTTGGTTGAGCATTGCGAGAGTTATGGTCAAAAAAATTGGCGCTGCCAGCCACTCCACCCCGCCACCATGCTCATACATCAGTTTGTTTGTTTGTTTTATCAATCCAAAATGAATTGGGGAAGTCAGTAGGGTATCACTGCCTAATGAAAAACGAAGAACATGGTAGAAGTGAGAAAACTAGGGGGGCGGAGGCGTCCGAAGGGCATGCACAGCTGCTTCAAAGGCCCCCAGGGGCCTGAGGATTGCCTGCTCCGAAAGACGATTCCACTCGCCAGCTACCCACTGAGGACAGCTCAGCGAGATCAGCCTTGGAGCCCTTGCATCTATGTAGAGGCGGCAATTATGAGAGAGAGGTCTGCTGTTTACTTTCCGTTGAACTAGGCCAGGGCACTGCTGTTTTCCATGATAGACGTTATAGAGGAAGAGCATGTCAGCTATGAAGCGTCTTTCCTCAAGAGAGTCCAGACCAAGAACTGCGCACCTGTGGGCATAGCCATGATTTCGCATATGGCATCTGTGAAAAATATGACACGTGAAGCTTTGTTGAATCTGATCAATGCCGCATGCAAAAGCATCAAAAACATCAAATCTTTGCAATTTATAGTCAACAAGTATATGACGGATCACTTCCCCCTTCCACCTTCACCTGAAGCAGATGCCAAAAATTAAGGAACGATTTTTCTGTTTTCTGTAAATTTGTGGTTTCTGATCCTATTTTAAAAGTAAGCATATTTGTAATTGACATACATAATTTGTGATAACAAAAAAATCACTGATTTTTTGCCATTCTCAGCTGTTCAGCTACTATATCACGAAACTTATTCAAACGTTACCTTGAATGCATGGAATTTTGTCAATTAAAACGGGAATGTCTTGTGGTTTCTAAAACATTCAAAGTCAAGCGCATATTTATAATCGATAGAAATAACTTGTGAATCAAAATATCAATGTCTTCTTTTTAGCTCTTTTCAAGCTTAACAGTTTAGCATGTTACTGCTTATGGTTGCTATTCGGAATGCATGAAAGGTTGTCTCTCGAAAGGGTTAGTTTGTGGTTTTTCAACCAATTTCAAAAGTAAGCTCCGATTTGAAACCGGCATTTATGACGTGTGAATCAAAAAAAAACCAAAATCTACTGAGCAATTATCAAAAATAAAGGTGATACAATGCAGAAACTATACATTACAATTGTCCAGCCTTTGTACCCCTGTGTTTAAGATGGGTGTAGCAATTCCGAGCAATGGAAAATATTGAAATCAAAAGTAAACTCTGTGGTTTCTCCACCAACTTCAAAAGTAAGCACTGATTTGAAATTGTTATACATGAATTGTGAACAAAGAAACTAGGGTTGTTATGATATATCTTGACCACAATGCTACAACACACATACATCTGAATCTTATAAATAAAATGGATTCATGGTTATAATTATAGACCGAAATTGGACTATAATTGTCCTCAGTTTACTTAAGTTGGTCAAATCAATCGTGTCAAAGCAAACCTCGGCATATTATAAAGTAGTATAAATAAACAACTAGTATATCAAAAACAAACTTTATAAAAACTCAGAAAACATTTACTATCAGCTGCATGGCTACCACAATTTACAATGATCAAAAAAACATTCCTGAGGGCAGTCAAACCAACAAAGAATTAACAATAGGTGACACTGTAGCAGGGCGTTGGCTAGTAATGCAAACACTTGGAACTGGCTCATTTGGTGATGTATACATGGTTAAGGACATGGACACTAAATGGAATGGGAGAATGGAACGCCCTTGCTTTGCAATAAAAACTGAATCATCTAATGTAAATTCACCAATACTAAAAATGGAAGTTGCTGTTTTGAAGCGTTTGAACAAATATGGGTCACATCATGCATGTACGCTAATCTCTCGTGGAAAAACCAGTTGCCTAAATTATATGGTCATGAGCATCACTGGACCATCTATCTCCAAGCTTCTTAGAAAACAATCAAAAAGAACATTTTCTCTATCAACAGCTTTGCGATTAGCTAAACAGGGTCTTTACTGCTTGGAGGACATGCACACGATTGGATTTCTCCATAGAGATATAAAACATGGTAATTTCGCAATAGATATCTGCAAAAGCCAATCATTAATCATTATTGATTTTGGACTTGCACGATCCTTCTTAAAACCAGGGACATCTGAACAGCGTAAGGCAAGAACAGAGTGTGGATTTCGAGGCACAATAATGTTTGCATCATTAGCTGCTCATGAAGGGTACGACTTAGGTCGAAAAGATGATCTAGAGAGCTGGTGGTACTTGGTACGTGACATGATTTTGGGATCTCTACCCTGGACTTACAAACATATTAAATCAGAAATATTGAAAGCCAAAAAGGAACTTCGAGCTAATAAACAGTTATTTGATCAAATCCCGCCTAACTTGTCTGAAGCTTTGGAGTACATTGACCTTTTAGAGTTTTCCCAAGTGCCTGATTATGCAATGTTACGCAACCTTCTATCAAATGCTCTTGAAGACTTAACTGCAGGTTCTGCTAAAGAAGAAGCACCGTATGATTGGCAAGTGGAAGACAATCCAGCATTTAGTGTTGTACAGAACTATAAAACTAAAATTAATATGGCTTAATTAATTTATGCTCCAATTTTATGACCAATTAATTCTTTATCTCCTTTTTTACTATTCATAATTTTAAAGGACTGCTGAAAATTATGATTTGTTCCTATTTACAATTGGTTTGAGGTATATTTATAATATGATGTTTACTTGAAATAAAAAGAGCATTTAAAACATCAAAACTATGCAATATTTAGTCAGGAAGTATTTCGCAACAGCAAAGAGGGGTCGCGCTGAATAAACAAGTATACGGCCCAACTCAGCGCTATAGGTGACCTGCGGCAAAAATTGAGGAATGATTTTGTTGCAAGGCAGAACGTTGTCACTCAACAGGGTAAGTTTGTGGTTTCTGAACCAATTTTAAAAGTAAGCACAGATTTGGAATCGACATATATGACTTGTGAATCAAAAAATCAATGTCTTCTGTTCAATTCTCAGCCGTTCAGCTGTCTACAGATTATTGATGCCATTGCCATGCATGAAAGTTTGTCACTCAAGAGGGTAAGTCTGTGGTTTCTCAACCATTTTCAAAAGTAAGCACAGATTTGGAATCGCTATATACAACTTGTGAACAAAAAAACTCAAGTCCTCTGTTCAATTCTCAGTCGTTCAGCTGCTACTGATTATTGATGCCATTGCCATGCGTGAAAGTTTGTACTAAGAGAAGCTCTTTTCTCAACCATTTCCAAAGAAGCAATTTAACGACAGACAACGACAAAAAAAACCAACCCCAACCAAGAAAAGCTACAGCGCAAAAACGCATATCAGTTTCACCCTACACAAAAAAGAAAAACCACCCCCCCGCATTACCTTATGATCCTTCTGTTGCTGGGTTGCAGCTATTAACATATGATGTCCTCTATCCAGTGCTGATAGTTAATATGTATACTCTATCCAAAATGTAAGCACAGAAGTGATATAGTCACAAATTTCTAAACGTTTCGAAGTATTATCTCCTTCATCAGTAAAATAAATTTCTGACATTTGTCAGAACGAACATAATAATAACTATTAAAAAATTAAGCAAAGAGAAACATTGTAAATACTATATGATAAAAAGTATAAAATAAAAAGTTTTGAAAGTCCTGAACAGTGCAATACTGCTACAAGGCTACAAATGATGACATACTTGTCTTTTTGACCGCGGAGCGGCCCAAAGGGCTGCTCCGCGGTCTATAGAGGTTACTCAACTTTTGTCCTCATATATATATATGTATATATGTATGTATTTCTGGAAATGCTGTCCACAGGCGAATTCTCAACGGATTGGGACAAACTTTTTTTCCTGAAAGGTAATGCTATTTGAAGAAGATCTGGAGGGGTAGACCCGGAATTTGAGCATTTAAAACATTACTTTTTTGTGTAGAAAGGCATGAAAACTGCAATATAGCGTTTTTGCGCTGTAGCACCTTTAATCTTGAGAATTGCACAGAGGACTTGAGTTTTTTTTGTCCACAAGTTGTATATAACGATTTCAAATATATGCTTACTTTTGGAAATGGTTGAGAAACCAGAGACTTACCCTCTTGAGTGACAAACTTTCACGCATGACAATAGCATCAATAATCAGTAGAAGCTGAACGGCTGAGATTTGAACAGAAGACTTGAGTTTTTTTGTTCACAAGTCGTATATAACGATTCCAAATATATGCTTACTTTTGAAAATGGTTGAGAAACCACATACTTACCCTCTTGAGTGACAAACTTTCATGCATGGCAATAGCATCAATAATCAGTAGCAGCTGAACGGCTGAGAATTGAACAGAAGACTTTGGTTTTTTGATTCACAAGTCATATATACCGATTCTAAATATGTGCTTACTTTTGAAAATGGTTGAGAAACCACAGACTTTTCATCTTGAGTGACAAACGTTCATGCATGACAATAGCATCAATAATCAGTAGCCCCTGAACGTCTGAGAATTGCACAAAAGACTTTGGTTTTTTGATTGACAAGTCATATATAGCGATTCCAAATCTGTGTTTACTTTTGAAAATGATTAAGAAACCAGACTTTTCCTTTTGAGAGACAATGTGCACCTTCACAATGAAAATTTTCCTTTATTTCCAGGTGTTGCTACATGTGAAGTTAGAAGCGCTCCGCGGTCACCTATTGCGCTTTGCGCCATATACTTGTTAAATGCAAAGATTTGATGTTTTTTATTTCAAAAAACCTCGTATTATAAATATTCCTAAAAACAATTGTAAAAAAGAAAAACTGATAATTTTCAGCAGTACTTTAAAATTTTGAATAGTAAAAAAGAGAAGAGATAATTAATCGGTCATAAAATTGGAGCATAAATTAATTAAACCATATGAATTTTAGTTTTATAGTTCTGTACAACAATAAATGCTGGATTGTCTTCCACTTGCCAATCATACGGTGCTTCTTCTTTAGCAGAACCTTCAGTTAAGTCTTCAAGAGCATTTGATAGAAGGTTGCGTAACATTGCATAGTCAGGCACTTGGGAAAACTCTAAAAGGTCAATGTACTCCAAAGCTTCAGGCAAGGTAGGCGGGATTTGACCAAATAACTGTTTATTGGCTCGAAGTTCCTTTTTGGCTTTCAATATTTCTGATTTAGTATGTTTGTAAGTCCAGGGTAGAGATCCCAAAATCATGTCACGTGTCAAGTACCACCAGCTCTCTAGATCATCTTTTCTTCCTAAGTCGTGCCCTTCATGAGCAGCTATTGATGCAAACATTATTGTGCCTCGAAATCCACACTCTGCTCTTGCCTTACGGTGTTCAGATGTCCCTGGTTTCAAGAAGGATCGTGCAAGTCCAAAATCAATAATGATTAGTGATTGGCTTTTGCAGATATCTATTGCGAAATTGCCATGTTTTATATCTCTATGGAGAAATCCAATCGTGTGCATGTCCTCCAAGCAGTAAAGACCCTGTTTAGCTAATCGCAAAGCTGTTGATAGAGAAAATTTTCGATTTGATTGTTTTCTAAGAAGCTTGGAGATAGATGGCCCAGTGATGCTCATGACCATATAATTCAGGCAACTGGTTTTTCCACGAGAGATTAGCGTACACGAATGATGTGACCCATATTTGTTCAAACGCTTCAAAACAGCAACTTCCATTTTTAGCATTGGTGAGTTTACATTAGATGATTCAGTTTTTATTGCAAAACAAGGGCGTTCCATTCTCCCATTCCATTTTGTGTCCATGTCCTTAACCATGTATACATCACCAAATGAGCCAGTTCCAAGTGATTGCATTACTAGCCAGCGCCCTGCTACAGTGTCACCTATTGTTAATTCTTTGTTAGTTTGACTGCCCTCAGGAATGCTTTTTTGATCATTGTAAATTGTGGTAGCCATCCAGCTGATAGTAAATGCTTTCTGAGTTTTTATAAAAAAAATTTTGATACACTAGTCGATTATTTATACTATTTTATAATATGCCGACTTGCTTGACACGATTGATTTGACCAACTTAAGTAAACAGAGGACAATTATAGTCCAATATCGGTCAATAATTATAACCATGAATCATTTATTTCTAAGATTCAGATGTATGTGTGTTGTAGCGTTGTGGTCAAGATATATCATAACAACCCTAGTTTCTTTGTTCACAATTCATGTATAACAATTCCAAATCAGTGCTTACTTTTGAAGTTGGTGGAGAAACCACAGAGTTTACTTTTGATTTCAATATTTCCATTGCTACGGAATTGCTACACCCAGAATTTGAGCATCTTAAACACAGGGGTACAAAGGCTGGACAATTGTAATGTATAGTTTCTGCATTGTATCACCTTTATTTTTGATAATTGCTCAGTAGATTTTGGTTTTTTTTTTGATTCACACGTCATAAATGCCGGTTTCAAATCGGAGCTTACTTTTGAAATTGGTTGAAAAACCACAAACTAACCCTTTTGAGAGACAACCTTTCATGCATTCCAATAGCAACCATAAGCAGTAACAGCTAAACTGTTAAGCTTGAAAAGATAAAAAGAAGACATTGATATTTTGATTCACAAGTTATTTCTATCGATTATAAATATGCGCTTGATTTTGAATGTTTTAGAAACCACAGACATTCCCGTTTGATTGACAAAATTCCATGCATTCAAAGTAACGTTTGAATAAGTTTCGTGATATAGTAGCTGAACAGCTGAGAATGGCAAAAAATCAGTGACTTTTTGTTCACAAATTATGTATGTCAATTACAAATATGCTTACTTTTAAAATAGGATCAGAAACCACAAATTTACAAAATCACAAAATCGTTCCTTAATTTTTGGCATCTGCTTCAGGTGAAGGTGGAAGGGGGAAGTGCTCCGTCATATACTTGTTGACTATAAATTGCAAAGATTTGATGTTTTTGATGCTTTTGCATGCGGCATTGATCAGATTCAACAAAGCTTCACGCGTCATATTTTTCACAGATGCCATATGCGAAATCATGGCTATGCCCACAGGTGCGCAGTTCTTGGCCTTGATTCTCTTGAGGAAAGACGCTTCATAGCTGACACGCTCTTCCTCTATAACGTCTATCATGGAAAACAGCAGTGCCCTGGCCTAGTTCAACGGAAAGTAAACAGCAGACCTCTCTCTCATAATTGCCGCCTCTACATAGATGCAAGGGCTCCAAGGCTGATCTCGCTGAGCTGTCCTCAGCGGGTAGCTGGCGAGTGGAATCGTCTTTCGGAGCAGGCAATCCTCAGCCCCCTGGGGGCCTTTGAAGCAGCTGTGCATGCCCATCGGACGCCTCCGCCCCCTAGTTTTCTCACTTCTACCATGTTCTTCGTTTTGCATTAGGCAGTGATACCCTACTGACTTCCCCAATTCATTTTGGATTGATAAAACAAACAAACAAACAAACTGATGTATGAGCATGGTGGCGGGGTGGAGTGGCTGGCAGCGCCAATTTTTTTGACCATAACTCTCGCAATGCTCAACCAAGTCTGACACGCTTTTTTTGGTCAAAGCTCTCTTTTTACGTCATTTGAGCATACTTGTAACACTGCAACATGCCCACAGAAAATATGACAGTCAATCATATTTTCAAAATTAGCACTAGAATTTGTCTTTGGCTTTGAGGGGACCGTGCTTTTCCTAGAAGCTTTGCTCAGTTCATTTTGCCTTGTGACACTAGTTATGAGGCCATGGCTGCATGCTACCTCAGCCAGACGGAGTAGAGGCACCCTTTTATTTTGCCGCACATAGATTCACAACATTAGAGAGACGCATGTCGGTGTTTGAGAAAGAGTGTTATGGCATACATTTTGGCATCACTCATCATAAAAATGGTTCCTTCATCTCATGGTTCATTCATTCCATTCTAGACTAGACAGATCACAAGATTCACGAATACTTTCATACTTGCATTTTAGTTGTAAATTTTTGTCTGCTCTACCTCCTTTACAGAATCGATGCATTTAGAAACATTTTCTGTGCTCTACCTCCTTCAAAAACAGAATCGGTGCAATTTGATAAATTTTGTTTGCTCTACCTTCTTCAAAACGGAAACGGTGCATAGAAAAAATTTTCCCTGCTCTACCTTGTTCAAAACAGGATAGGTGCACTTAGATAAATTGTCTCTGCTCTACCTCGTTCAAAACAGAATAGGTGCTCTTAGATAAATTTTGAACGCGGAGCAGCCCAAAGGGACGCTCCGCGGTCTATTTAGGTAACTGAACACATGTCCTGATATATATTTTATATATCTGGTACCATCGGCAAGCCGAAAAGTAAAGCTCTTTTCTCCCAAAAATCGACTGCCCCGAGTATAAAAGTTTTTTCCACTAATGAAATGTTCTTGTGGGGCATTTGCATTTTGTTTTCGCCCTTTTCACTCTATCGGCTCAAACAAATACAATGAGCAGATTCATTAGTATAAGCTTTGTGGGGCATTTGGGTAAGCAGTTTACTTTCGGCTTCCGCGGGTAGCGATATTTCCCAACTTTAAATATACACAAATTAAATTATGTCAATTTATGTACTTTATTTTTAATTGTTTTTTATATTTTAAGTTAAAATTTTATTAGATAAATAAATAAAGCAAAATAATAAATAAATTTGTGAAATAAAATTAAAATAAAGAAAGTTTTGAAAATTAAAACAAATGCAAAATTTTCGGCAAACGAAAATTTTTGGGAATTTTTTTTTAGTTTTACACTTTAGGGCAATCGGTTTTTTGGGAGAAAATAGCTTTACTTTTGGCTTCCCGATGGTACCAGTTATTTCCAACTTTAAACTTTAGAAAAATAAAAGTTATGCTGGAGAAGGTTTCGAACCCACCAGTTAGATCCAGCAGCCAACCACTCGCACCACTACACCACTGGCGCATATGGTACAACATTTAACTGAAGGTTAATAAATAAGCAATAAATACATGAGGCCAACGGACGAGGGGGAAAGGGTGGGGGGATGGAATGAATACCTACTCTCGTTCATTAGCAGATGCGAAGCAGCAGGGCAGCAGGGACAAGGTAGGGAGGAGGAGTTCAAATGCAACTCGTTTTTGATTCTTTGAACTCAAATCCAAAGTTTCACGCCGGCTTTTGCGAGTACCCCCCATAATTCAACGTTGCCCTTTCCATTGCAGCTAAAATCAGCGCAATCGGTGCTATCTGGGTTGAGAAAAACGCTTATCAGTTCGCTACCCGGCATTAACCCTCAAAACATACACCTAGGTCGAAAAGAAGGCCTGGGGCGCTGATGGTCGCTGCGCTCCCTCGCGCCAGGCCAATAAAACATGGGATGCCATTTTGGGAGGGTTCTCGCAAGCTCCCCTGGATTCTATACTTATCCTGGCGTATGATCTCTACATTATTGGTATTGACTAGTTCATCAATACTTTTGGGGGATCCATGCACGGAAAACGTTTTGAAATAAGAACAATCCAAACAATCGCATTTGCGACTTATGGCCATTTCCGCTTATTGCTTAGCATCGCCTTGAAAAATCCATCTTGGTAGGGTAAAATCTATTCATGAACCTGTTTGACACTGCAGTGGCTCTGTGAGTACTGTGTTATAAAACTGAGAAGAAGGACCTCAATAAATATTTGTACCACAAAACTTTTGGGCAGAAAAATTAGTTGATAATCATATATACCATGAATGAATCACATTAGTACTCAGAAATATAAGCTGAAGCCCTCAACACAATAGATTAGTTCTGCACATCTTGGAGCAGATTGCTAAATTACTACACATAAAAATTTATACATTATTTCAAACTTAGAAAATAAATTAAAGATGATTACAGAAAAACAAAACAATGAATAATAAATACAACAATATACTAATAATTCACATTAATAAAATCTATAAAAAATTAAAATGACAACATTTTGTATTTAAATTTATCAGTTACCATCACAGCTTCTTGAAGAGCAGAGTCAGAATGACAGTCTGAACCTTGTGAGTTACCAAATCCAGATTCTGAATGATGGTTATGCATAAAATTCTTTGTGTGGATAAGGTTTGATCCTTCAATAATTTCATGAATTGTATGAATGGGTAGAGTAGCTGAGGCTTTGTTAGGAAATGCCATATCTTTTGATGGAAACTGTTGGCTGACAGTTTCAGATTCGTGGAGACCTAATTTCTTTTTAATATGAACTCGAGCAGGCATGGCAACTAAGTGAGCATAATATACTGGGTCTGGTATGGAAATACTGCTACTACAGCTAGCATAAATATGGCATAAGCTGTATGTAAGTATCATTTTATTGGAGTACTGATTTGATTGGATAACATCATGCCCATGTGTTGTCTCGATGGTCCCCTAGATAACATGAATGAGTGTAGATCTATTGGTGGTAAAAGAAATCATATCCATTTTGGTGATATTATATTGGAATATACTACTGTCCCAGGTGGTATACTTTTGCCTCGGCCAATTGAATCCTGAATCAATGTTTTGGATAGAATAAGCGTATGTGATGCCGCTTCTGGAAAACAACAATATATGTGATTGGAGGAGGATATTCTGTACTAAGCATTAGATAATCTTATTGTATTCCTTGCATTTCTTATTTCAGCAAAAATTGGCCTTCTCTTACACCATCTTTGTAAACAATTATGCAGGAGGGCTTATGACCAGTATTTTGTAAAACTGGACAAGACTTTCCCAACATTTAAGAGGTTTACAACTGATTCTCAACATTCTTTTTCTGCACACGCACTGAAGCACCAAATGTTGCCTGGGGAATAGGTCTACATTAGATATAACTGCTGCAAATATGTAGGCATGAGCCAGAGCCGTTCTTCTACATTAGAGAGTTGGGTTAGTTAAATCAATGCCAATAAAATATTTCTCTGATTGTTCAATTATATAATTGAAACCTATGGGCTCTGGAAAAGTCGAAAATTATTACCACCTGCAACAGAGTATTTTCACAGAACATCACCAAATGGATATGATTTCTTCCTATGCTCTCACTATGCAGGCAAGTAGACCAACACGCTAATCATGCTGCATTTGGCATGTACAACTGGTTACTTCCAATATGAATTCCACCAATCTCTTACATAAAGCTATGCTATCTATGCTCGCTGTAGTCGCAGTGTTTCCATACCAGCCCCAGTATATTATGCTCACTTAGTTGCCATGCGTGCTCAGTTTGATAAAAAAGAAATATGCCAGTACTTCTGTGAATCTGAAACTGCTATAACAGTCTTCACTAAGACAAGTGCCATTTCAGGAAAAGCTCCAGCTATTTCACCCATTCATATTTTTATGGAATCATAGAAGGATTAAACACTCATCCTTCACATAAATAACTTTAGAAGTATAATGCATTGTTCAGAATCTGGATTTGGTAATATGAACAAGGCTTCAGTAATTCTCATTCTGACTCTGCTCTTCAAGAAGCTGTGATGGTAAATGATGAAATTAAATTCAAAATGTATTTCATTTAATTTTTTTATAGATTTTATTAAAATGAATCTATTAGTATATTTCTTGTCTGTATCCATCATCTATTATTTTGTTCTATTGTAATCATCTTAATTTATTTTCTGTAAGTTTTGAATTAATGTATAAATTTTTATGTGTAGTAATTTAGCAATTGCTGCCAACAAATGCAAAAATGAGAATCCATATTTTTTCTAGGGCTTTTAAGCTTATATTTCTGAGTACTAATGTGATTTGTCATGTGGTATCTGTGATTCAGACTAGTTTTCTGCCCCAAAAGTTTTGTGGTACAAATATTTATTGAGGATTTTCCTCTCAGTTTTATAACACAGTACTCACAGAGCCACTGCAGTGTCAAAAAACTTCGATGCATACACTTGATTTACCAAGATGGGATTCTTCCAGGCGATGCTAAGCAATAAGCGGAAATGGCCATAAGTCGAAAATGTGATTGTTTTCGATTATTTCTTATTTTCAAACGTTTCCGTGCATGGGATTGCGGGGAAGTATCTATGAACTAGTCAATACCAATGCATAGAGATATCATACGCCAGGATAAGTATAGAATCCAGGGAGCTCCGAGAACCCTCCCAAGCTCGGCATCTGATGCTTCATCGGCCTGGCGCGAGGGAGCGCAGCGACCGTCAGCGGCCCCAGGCCCTCTCTTCACCTAGGTGTATGTTTTGAGGGTTACGGCTCAAGAACCAAATCCCGAGAAGCGTTTTTCTCAACCCATACAGCACCTATTGGGGGGGAAAAAACCACAAAAAAAGGAAGAGGAGGGAGAGCGGTGGGAGCTGAGTGCAGCGGCGAAGGCGGGTCTCGGCCTGCCCTTCGAGTGTGGGCAGCCGATAGACGGGGGCAGAAAGTGCTCGGCCGGAATCATTGCCTACGCCTATCACACTGACAGCGGACAATGCCAACCATTTCAGTGCCTTTTCAATATCACGTTCAAAGTCGAAGCTTTAGCCAACTGTTGGAGAATATATGGAAGATTTTTAAATTCCCGGCTGTCCAGATGCCTTTTTCTTGTCCAGACCGAGCAAGGAAGAAAAGAGGGATTTGAAGATTCGGTGGGTGTGGCGGGAGCCTAAATCGTTTCAAGTCTCGTGAGTGGTGCGAGCGGGTGTGCATTCATCGTCAAGGTCTCAACTAATGCCCGATGTGGCTGCTCCCTCCCCAATCCAGACTGGCATCTGCAGAATGCCTGGAGTCTTGGGAGTTGCCAAGGCCGCCAACCCCGCCTGCCGGATGCAATACTCAGGTCCAACCAACACTCATCAGTGCAACCTTAACAGCCTAGACCGAGCGGGAAAGTATGCTTGTAGATCACCGAGGCGGAGGACGGATGCCTGGCCTACAAACTCAACTGCGGCCTCAAACGCCGTCGTCGAAAGCGCCGCCTAAGAAGACCCCTCACAAATTGACCCCTCCACAAACTTTCATCCCCTCAGCTAGCCAGTATTTATCGAAGAGAGCCAAATGAGCGTATGAAGCACTAGTATTGGAATCCAGTGAAATTGGGGCGTCGCATGTGCTTGGCAGGTTTGTGGTGCTGGCGCGGCGGCGTGTCTTGCTCTGTCAGTCTACAAAAGGTCCCAAATCTTTACCCACCCTCCTGCAAGACCAAAAAAGGGCATGGTACTTGTCCTTCTTGGGACGCTGGAATCCGACCGGGTGAAGTCGAGCGATGCCTTCCCAGCGCTTCCAGAACAGGTCATGCTTCTTCTCACTGCAAACCCTCACAGTGCTGGCTGGCATTAGACAGCAAAGAGGCTAGGCCCACTGGACGTCGGGGAAGAACTCTTCATGGATGCGGTGACTGGAGGCACGGGTGCCGGGCAGTGGCTGGGTACTCAACTCCAGCTGCTCCCTCTCTGTCTCCTCCTTCTTCAGCCATGGATAGTGCTCGGAGTAGTCGTAGCGACGGAATGGCACGTCGAACTCCATGAAACCTAGTAGACCAGCGTTCAGTCTGATTCAATCCGCATTGGATATTTATCCATGACAAAAGGGACCATGTCTTCTGGCGTTGAATAAGGCAGCCTCGAGGTTCAGCTGCTGCTCCTCGCAAAGGCCGGTGATGAAGATGTGGAGGGCCTCGCCGCTCCGCTTGTCCACGAACTGCCGCAACAGCTCCGTGTTCTAGGAGACAGAAAGGAGAATGAGAAGGGAAGGATGTGATGGGCCAGGACCTTGTAGTGGAGCAGGAGATATTCGTCTCTGCAGACGGGGCAGGGATTGTTGGTGCGGAACTTCTGGCTGATGGCGTCCACGCAGGCGATGCGGGGCTTGCGCTGGTAGCGCTCCTGGCCGGCGATGTTGCGACGGAACCACTCGAACACTCGCATGCCCTCGTAGGCATCCGCATAGGCTGCATGCCCTCCACATTTGGCTGAGCTGTCAGAATGGGCTGGAATGAGAACCCTGGCTTTGCATGTACTTCATGCTCGTGTCGACGTCGTGGCGGGGCTTAACGAGGCCCTTCTTCTTGGCCACGGGATTGTAGCCGATCTCCTCGTCGCCCAGCTCCTTCCAATTCCGCCTCTCCACTGCCTCCTGCATTTGCAAATGGCATAGAATTGTCCTCTCTCAGAGAGATGGGGACCATTTGCTTTTTGTAGTCTTCTTTGGAGACGAATGGTGCTCGCTTGAGGCCGCTGTAAAAAGGTTTGCCGGCTAGCGATGAGCTGGTGTGCAAGCCGCAAGCAGCTTTCGCCCAAATGTTCCATCTCGGGCTCAGCATTACGATCTGTCCACCAGTCTTCTTTTCTATTTTTCATTCATTAGCCATAAGCTTAAGAAAGTATATGTCTCAGTTGAACAAACAGAAAGTTGTCTTGAGTCTCTACGTCATGTTTTACTGCAACGCTTTGGTTTTCGCAGGGCTCTAAATTGTAATAAAGATCATGGGGGATTGTTGGGCATGAGGATGGCGACGGCATCCCGGTATTTGAACCTGAGCTCCCAGAACCTCCAAAGCGGTGAAGGCAAATGCACTCCTGCAAATTCTTCTTCTTTTCTTCCATTAGATACCACGTGGAGCAGACACCGGCAAAGGTTTGGACGGTGTGCAGACGGTGATAAGCTCTTTCGTAGGGCAACAGGGCCGAGCGCAACTTCTCCGCGCCCACCAGCACATAGTCACAGCTCCGTAGCTGAGCACTGCTTGCTTCCAAGCCCTCCGTCTTGTCATATCTGACGAATGCTCTTTCCCTCTTCGCTGCATCGATATCATGGAATAAGAGCGCAAACATCCAGGCTGGGTGAAGTTGAAGGAAGCGAGAGACTCCGGTCTGGGCTGTGTATTCGTCGATGTGGATACGCATGGCGTAGTCGTGGGGCGCGACCTGATGCAGGTGCATCAGTGCATCGCCGCCAGGATAGTTCCACCGGCTCGCCTAGGAAGCACCGATTAAGGTTTCACAGCTATTGTTTTGTCCCATGCAGACCTGAAGGAAGAAAGCGGAGGCAAGGGCAGAGCTGGCAAGGACTCCCAGTGTCAGCAGTCTTCCAAGCCATTTGCACCGACTTATCCTAAGCAAGGAAATGAGGGTAGGGCAAATAGGCTGATGATTTGTGAACTGACAAAGTATGCAGAGCATGGGCAGCGGCAATGTTGAGGAGAGGCAGGGCGTAGAGAATGAAGCGGAGTTCCTTGTGTGGGAGGAAGGAGTAGAGGTTGATGAATGCCACTGCGGGTAGGCAGAGCCAACGAACTCTGCAACTCTTTACGCATTTCAATCCAACACTGGGTCAAGCGAAGCGAACTTCGGTGCAAGAAAGGAAGCAATGACTGCAAATGGGTAGGCTACACCCAGTACTCGAGGAAGAGCCGAGTACCAGTACCAGAAAAATGGCAATGTCTGCAAATAGTGTTAGTTTCTAACATTTCAGCAAAGCTAACGACAAAGAAGCGAACTCCCCAACGGCTGCTCTTATTCTCTACCGCGTTGAACCAGAAGACCTCGGCCTCCGGCCACACCCAGCGTTGCCAGAAATACGAATCTATGGGCACCGTCACTCCTGGATTCATCTATCTTGGGCATTGGAGGTTGAGGGCTTCAAGCAAAACCCAAAGACAGGGCTAAAGTGAACAGCCCCACAGCGACGGCTTGGAGGAAGGGAAGCCGACGATTGATGAGAAGCGGGAGGAATATAGGCGCAAATAGGAGCAGCAGTTCCGAGCGAAAGACAGCAGCTGCAAAGGTGGCCAGAGCCACGGCTGGCAGCAGCTCGTCGCGCAGCCAACAGCTCAGCGTCAGCACCACTGCCCATTCTCTCTTTTCTCACATCACGGGGCCTGTCTGGGAGGAGGAGACCAAGGACGGAGGCGAATGTGTTGGGCAGAGGACGGGTGGCGTAGAAGGCTGGGTGGAACTGGACCAGACTCAGGGCCAACCAAAGACGTCGAAGACCGCTGCCCAACTTCTTCCCCACAGATCTTGACAGACGTCGTAGAGCCAGCCAGCCGTAAAAGCCCAGCACCAATCGAACTGCGAAATATTCCTACACTACATAGCCAGCCAAAAGGGACAGGGATTTACGGCCAATCCCTAACCGGCAAGGAGGATATGGTATTTGGGGAGGCCGAAAGCCTGCAGGAATGCGTGCGGAAGGAGGGCGAGACTGGCCAAGGCCAGGGGGCCGGTGAAGGTTCTGGGGACGGGGCCGGGGAACTGGTGGTGATCGTAGGCGCTCAGGTTGCTGGCATGGAGGAGGATGTCGTGGCTGGCTTGCACATTGAAGCTTTCCTCCACCTCAAAAGCCCCTTTGACTGGCGGTCTTGGCAGCAATGGCAGAAGCACCTTGGTCCAAGGGCAAAGCGCCGCGTAGAGGCTCCAGACCAGAAATATGCTGTACTCCAGAATGGTTGCCAGGTCATCTTTTGGGTTACCATCAGAGTCGGATTCTGAGCTAGCTTTCGACATATTTGAGGTTATATGGCCTTTGTGCAATGCTGAAGCCAATTGCGCACGTTGACTTGCTTACATTGGAAGCATGGAGCCCTGAATCAGGGCAGGGCAGGCATTGCACGGCTCCTTCCATAAGACTAGATTAATTTTAGCTGCCAATTTTTGCCGCTTTGTATTGTCATATTTTGCGTTTTGCAATATGATAATAATGATAGTAGCAAGAACGAAATGAAACACAAGTAAAAGAAAACAAAGCCACGGAAACAATGTTACTAGTCACATTAGTCGCTGATTTTCAACGCAAAGAGGGCACATGTGAGGCTGGCCAGATTCAATGGAGGGAGGATGGACTCGCGCTGATTGCAAAAATGGCTATGACTGGACGCCTTTGCCTACACTCCGGGATATCTCGCATCAAAGACCCATCAACTACTACTCATAGCATCCGCCTCCCACCAAACACCGCATTACACGCCATTCGTAGAGGAAGCTGTGTAGAAAGAAGAGGAGAGACTCAGCTCAATGCACAGGATGGCTAAAGAAGAAAGAGAAGCGGAGAGTAGTAGTAGTGAGGGTGGTGCTAGACCATGGTGATGGTGACGTTGATGCCCAGGTTCCCGTTCTCCGCGAACAGCTGGGCGTTGGCCGTGTCGAAGCTGAGCGAATCGCTCTGAGCTATCGCCGCTGCCACTCCTTCAAACACCCCATCATCTACATCAAATTCCCGACCAAAGCGGTGTCCAACCTTCGTGAATGCTCCTTGGAGTGGCCTCCCAGCAGAGTCGCCGCCGATGGGTGGACAGCTCCAATCTGTAGTTGAGGTGAATGAGTGTGGGGATAGGAGAGATAGAGGGAGATGACCGGTACATGAAGTTCTCGGCCTGTTTGCGAGAGCCGATGAGCTGAACGACGGCGTAGAACATCTGGAGGCCGTCGATCTTCTCCTGCTTCTCCAGCACGAGCATGAAGTGGAAGCCGAAGCAGCTCTGCATCATCACCCAGTCCACGGCGCCCGGCAGATTGATGTCTGTCGCCAGGAACACTATGTCCTCCCCTCAACCGCTCCCTAGTTCAGAAGAGGAAGGAAGGAGGGAGAGATGAAAGGAGAGGGCTACCTTGAAGGGTGGTGATGGACTTGTGGACCTTCATGAGGTGCGGCATCACCTGGTCCAGACTCCCCTGCCACTTGCAGCTGGCGCCGGGACACGGACAGCTGTAGGGCCGGAACTCGCACACATCCTCGTGCTCCACCTACACACCTCCTCCTCTCTTCCTCCCCTCCTCCTGCCTATTCTGCCCCGGAACCTTCTCGGTGTGGAGCAAGCTGAGGGGGCAGCCGGTGGTAGCGTACTTGCAGGGGAAGGAGACGGTGTTGGCGATCTTCTCCAGGATCAGGTTCCGCACACTCGGCACCGGGCCTCGACACGTCGGACAGCAGCTGAGTTTCGGACGGCAGTTGCCGCAGACCAGGTGCCCGCTTTGACACTACAATCATCCTCCTCTTCACCTTTCATTCCCTCCCCTCCCCTCCGCCTAACCTGAAGGTAGGGCGGGAGCATGTACTCCAGGCAGACGGGGCACTCGAAGGCGCTGAGGACCTCCGAGTGGGCTCCGGTCATCATCCCCGTCACCGTCGCCACGCCCACACCCACCCCTCCGCCTCCGCCCAGCCCTTCAAAACCCCCATCTCCTTCACTATCTAGGGAGCTTTGGGCAAGGACTGAGAACCGGCAGGTGCTCCGATGATGGGAACCACGGCGGAGGTCTCGCGGGCAGCGGGGTTGACGAGGGGCACGGCCGGAGTGGAGGCCACGCGAGCGGTGCTCTTGCCCGAGGAGGAGCTGCTGGCCGTGGGCAGCGCCGGCCCTCCCCCAACTCCGCTTCCTCCCCCGCTTCCACCGCCCCCCAGTCCTCCTCCACTCCCCTGACTCCCGCCCCCTTCAAGCCATCGCCTCATCCCCTCTGCCCCTGCTTTTCTGACCTGGCTTCGATGCATCTTCCTCGCCTCTTTTCAGCCTAATCAATATGCATGTGACCGATGTCATGCGAAGGAAAGGGCGAGAGTGACATTAGGCGCTAAAAAGGCAGCCAACCATACCTGAACTGCCGCACGAACTCATGCCGTCCGCTTTCGAGCCTTCTAGGCTGCTTCGAACTGGAATTCAAGTTCATTTCGTCACAAGAGAGATAGCGGAGCAGATGGGTGGAGGAAAAAAGGTCTGAAAAAGTGGGAGGTGGAATTGGTGGCAAGCTATGGTGGTAAAGGTGTGTGTAGGTCAGTTGGCAGCGGCAATTGCCAAGGTATGGGGCGGGGTAGAGCAAGGCGGGGTGTTGGCGGCTGTGCGTAGTGTATAGGAGAGCGGGTGGGGTTGGAGGAGATGGTGGAGAGAGGAGGGAAGAGGGCAGTAGTCGCTCGGGCACACGCGACACCATTCGCCACTCCCCTCCCAGCCCCCCTGCGCATCACCGCCTCGGCGCTACGGTATCCTGCCAGGGAGAGAGTCGCAGGAAGGATCAGCTGCACATCCGCCCAGAGTTGACATTCCCCACTCCCTGCCCCCACAAATAGTGCCTGAAGTCTGTTGGCCCAGTGGCTCAGCAGACGTGGGGAATCTGTCAGCAGTCTTCGCCTGCTTTTATACCTCCATGCTCTTCTGCTGGGCTGGGAGAAGGGGAAGGTGGGCTGGGGGAAGCAGTGAGTGGGCAATAATGGGTGTGGAAGGAAGTGGCGTTCTTGTGAGACTGCAACGGGGGGATGAAGGGGAAACTGGTTGTGCTGATGCGGCATCCTTTGCCCAAGCGCCCCCTTCGCCTTCCAATTTACGCTCTTGCCCTGTTTACAGATGCTGCAATTCGATATTCCATCCATTGGGCAGCTTAAATACGCCTAAAACCAAGTACCCCTTGCCAACATGGACGACACCGAAAAGCAGGTAGGGCATTCTTTCGATCGTCAAAATTGTCCCTTTATGAAAAATAGGGACTCTGTGAGATGCAAATATAAGTATCACGCCACAAAAACATAACGTGTCTAGGTTTTATAGTCGCTTACAGAAAATGCACTGTAAATAAACACTGACTGTAAATGACTTATTTCATTCACAGTCATAATATGTTACAACGCGTGGGCAACGTGGAACTCGTTATAGTTTTACCGGTATCGGTATAGTTCCCGGTACCGGTATAGTTCTAGCAAGGTGTGAGAAGGAGGGGAACATTGAGCAGAAAGGCAGTGGCCCAACCGAATGACACACTCTAAACCCTAGTCAGAGTCAGCTTTTGTCAGCACCAGTTTTCACCAGTTATTGCCCGGCCCAGGGCAGATTTCCCAGCATGGCTGAAAAATGGCAAACAGGGAAGATAAAAAGGCGGCTGGCAGATGCGACCATGGAAATAGTTAGCTCAAGTTCCAGTCAGCTGTCAGCGGCAGACTAGGGCCTTGTCAGTCTCAGACTGCGAACAGACGTGCTCATAGAAATCAGGTCATCCCTAGATCCTGGTAGAATGGGAGACGGAAAGGTGAAAGATATAAAATGGACCTCTCGATGGCGCCGGGAGCGTTGGATAGCCGCCTGTCAGAGTGGCAGACTCCGGGTCACCCATGTGGCCCTGTCTTTCATACAACTACAAGTCTTCTTTTACCCCTTCCTTCTACCTAAATAGGAGAAGCAAATGAAAAATGAATGAAAGTGGATTTGCAGACGGAGCGTGCGTTGGATGTGGTGGAGAAGGGGAGCGTGCTGCGTCGAGTGAAGCGCTCCAAGATTGGCAGTCCACACACCGTCAATCTCAGCCCTGACCACAGCAACGTCGGCTACACCTCGCTTCGCAACCGATTCAGCTGCATGCCTGATCGAGTCAAATCTGGTTTTTACACCGCCTTTCACCAATGCAAATGAGTGATTGGATTGATTAATCCTCATTTGAGTGCCAATAACGGTTCTTCTGGAAGTGCGTGAAGGCTGGAACACGGACAATTTTCACCGAGTTTCTGCGGATCCCAAGTTTCAGGAGAACGTCAAGGTTTCTGCACCCAGACTTCCTTCCTCCCCTTCCACAGGCCACATCCACACAAACCTCAGCTTGAACGGACCGTAGCGGTAGATCATATGCCGAAAATGATCTGCGGCAAAAGGATATCCTCTCGAATCTATGTAAGCGCATGAGAAGACAATAAGCAAGCACTAATCGGATCCATTGCGCCCTTTGGCTTCCTTCATCGCCCGGACAAAAATGCTTGCCCAGAGCCCCTCCCCCCACTCACACCTTGCAAGCAGGCTATGATGAGAAAGCATTAGTCTTGCTCTGCTTGCTCTGGCGGCACACGGCCTATCTTTAATCTTGGTGGAGGGATAGGGTATGAATTGTAGGAGCGGAGCTGCTTCAGCATCGTCTTCCGCCATCCCATCCTCTTCCACAAGAGCATCGATCTGGTCGCCGAGTCTGAGGAGGAGGCCAAGGCCTGGATCCTGGCCCTCAGACATCTCATCGTCCAGAACAAAAAACAAACGCTCCACTTCAACGAGGTTTCCTGCTCCTGCTGAACATCTCTGCCTGTGCCTTGAAGAAAGGAGAATATTAGGACGAATGGCTGAAAGAGCAGTTCCGGAAAGCGGACAAGAACCACTCGGGCATCCTAACATTTGGAGAGCTCTGGGACCTTCTGCGCAGCCTCAACTTGGAGCTTTCTGAAGAATACGGGAGGCAAACCTTTCAAGTTGGTCCCGCTCATTCTGCAGTTGATTCTCATTTTATATCTTTTATGCAAAATTAGGCATATTTTGTCGCTCGCGGCATCTGTCAGCGCAAGGTTAGCCGTTATTGGGCACCATTCATTCACAACCTTCCCAATTTGAGAGCCATTGATTTTGTCCCACTAGATAGATTTCGCCTTACCCTTTAACGTGTGGTAGAAACTAACTAATCCATGAATTGGTTGGTAATATAATATTTGTTGAAGAGCGCGGACGTGAACAAACGACTGACTCGTGAGAACGGCGGCGGCGGTGAAGAGGGTTTGGATGTGGCCGAGTTCATTCGCTTCTTCCGCCTTCTCACCGCCAGGAGAGACCTGGAAAGTGTTGGCTGATTATGTTTCATCAATAAGGCTTTCACAATCCATCTAAGGCTGCTGTTAACTTCAGGTGATGCGAGAGTGGAGCGGTGGAAATGCCGACTGTTTGGAGCCAGGGGATCTGGCACGCTTTCTCCGAGAAAGTCAAGGGGTACCATTTTTATGCTCTTCAGGCTGTGGAAAGAATGAAAATGAGTTGGTGATCAGTTCGAGGAGGTGACGGAGGCTGAGGCGGAGAAACTCATCCAAACCTTTGAGCCGGAGGAGAAGGGCAAAGAGCGTATCGTCCTCGGCACCAGCGGTCACTTTCTTACTCCATCATCTCATTTCTGCAGAGTGGAAGATGGCTGTTGAAGGCTTTCGTCGTCTGCTGCTCTCCAACTGGGGAACGCTCATCCATAAGGCCCATCACAGCGTGGTGCAGGACATGACGCAGCCCCTCACCGCCTACTTCATCAACTCATCCCACAACACGTTCGCTGAGCTAGGGAAGAAAGACTAGCAGAGGAAGGGCGTTGGTGCAGGTACCTAGTGAGTGGGCAGCTACGTGGGGAAGCCTCTGTGGAAGGCTACATTCACGCCTTGAAAAAAGGCGCTCGCCTTCTAGAATGTTAGCCATTATTTTCACGTAATTATTTATGGCCATGCTCTATTGATATTTTCTCCACAAATGGAGAAAAGATGTATTTGAATAACAAAATTTCTGCACATTCTTAGATGCAGATTATATGTCTGAGAGTTTTGTGCTTTTGAGTGGACGTTTGGGATGGCCCGGATGGACACCCACGCCTGACGCACGGCCACACGCTGGTGGAGCCCATCTACCTTGTGGACGCATGCAAGGCCATCCACAAATACGCCTTCCAGTAGCCCTAGCCTCATTTTCCCTTCTCCCTTCCAATTCCTGCTCTTTCAGCACCTCCCCGTACCCGCTCATCCTCTCCATCGAAAATCACTGCTCAGTGGGCCAGCAAAAGGAAATGGCGCTTACTTTTCGTCGAACCTTTGGCGACAGCCTTCTTATTCGGTCTTCTTCTCTACTCAGTCTCCAATACTTGTATTTACGTGAACTAGCAATTTCAGTCGCTTTGGGAGCGAAAAAGAAATGCCGAGCCCAGAGGAACTTCGTGGGAAAATACTTGTCAAGGTTATTTCGATTAGCTCCATATGGCTTGTCTTAATTAAGTGTTTTTTGTCCCCGCTTGCTTGCTTTCGCTTACCATGTAATCTAATTTATGCGATGGTCTGCTTTAACAATGTGCATAGCGGGTGATGAATAGAATGTTTCATGAATTAGGGGCGTCGAATGACTGAGAGATCGTTGGAAAAAGTGGTAGTGTTTGGACAATGGACAGCACCCGCGATGCGTCGACTGTCCAGTGGCCTTCTCCTCCCCATTAACCTCCCACTCAAGGACCAGGTTCCACCCAGCCCTCCTCAATTCTTCTTCTCCACTCCCTCTCCTCCTAGCTCGCCTCCTAGCTCTCCCTCTTCTGTTGCCAGATCTCCTGCTTCTACTAAACTCTCCTCCCACAGCCTCCCGAGAAAATCGCCGTTTCAATGCACCTTATTCCTACCACTTGGTAGGGAGACTACAAACAAGAGCACATTCTGCCTTCTCCGTGCAACTATTCTTGCCGCTGCAGCTTTGCGCACCTCTCTCCTCCTCAGCTGATGCTTCCGTTTGCTCTCGCGTGTCTGTAACTCGGCTTTTTGTTTTTCTGATGAACTATCTGCAAGACCAGGCAGTTTGAAGCTGGGTTGATTGAAGGCTAAACGCCTGCCAAGCAGCTCAGTGTCGGATGAGAAAGGCGAGGAGAGTGAGGCGGAGGTGACTGAGGACAGCGAGTCGGAGCCCGAGGAGCGGCCTGAGAAAGACGTTTCCCTTCCCTCCATCCTCCCCTCCATCCAACTGGCCTTAATCACAGGCAGCGAAGAAGAAGGTGAACATAGCGCGGGAGTTCTCCGACGTCGTCTCCCTCACCGGCACCAAGCTCCACGATCTCACTGCCGATCTCAGCTCCCGTTCCAGCTCCTTCTCTTGAATTTGGTTGAGGAGGAGCTGAGGGTGGATTTGGAGATCCGGTGGACTCGTTCGTGTCGGTGGGGGAGTCTAGGATGCTGGGCTACGTGGAGTATGAGGAGGAGGCGTTGGCCAGGTACTCCGCCCGCCACTTCGTCAAGTCCTATCCCAAAGGCCTCCGCACGGACTCCTCCAACATGTACCCTGTCAACCAGTGGGCTGCTGGTGTCCAAATCGGTTCCCTATTCATCAAAACTCCTTTTGTTTTTGGCTTCAAAGGGGAGGGGATGCTGCAGTGACGATGAATATGCAAACGGCGGGGGAGGACATGGATCTGAACCAGGGTTTTTTCCGCCAAAACGGAGGCTGTGGCTACGTCCTAAAGCCTTCATACCTTCGACAAGGTTCATTTTTACTCACTGCTAGTAAAATTCAAGCACGGAATTAGGCATTATATTTCAGGCAAGCTAGCAAGGCACATTGTGGCGACTCAAACCAAAACAGTCTACCGGCTCCAGATTATCAGCGGCCAATACTTGCCCAGGTTCCTGCTTGACTGCTTCTTCTCCCTCTTGGAAAACTCCTCCTGCTATGAGCCCAGCATGCAAACCTCATATTTGCTAATCGGAATGACAGTGAGTGCATTTTGAAGCCCGGGCCATGACGACACAAAGGCCAAGTTCTCACTCTATTACCTCATTTTTTCTACAATAACACTGCTTTTCGGCCTCCTGTACTCTCTGCACGCTTTGTTTTTCCTGCGTTGATGCGGTTGTAGTGTCCATGGTTGCACGTATAGAAGATAAAAGGTGGGGGCGGTAAAGGAAGGCATCTTGGATTTGAGGCCAGACACGGGAAGTGCTTCGTCCGATGTGATCGATCCCTACGTGGATGTGGACATTCACGGTCTCCACTCTGATCGGCAGTCCTTCAAGACCCAAGTCATTCGCAATAATGGTCACCCTCTTTCCTCCTCCTCCTGCTTGTCTGTAGCGATTGTCTTGAGGCTTCAACCCCACCTGGAATGCAAGCTGGGAGTTCGCAGTTTCAGCGCCCGAACTCTCACTCATCCGCTTCCATGTCAAAGATTACGACAAGACCTCCTACAACGACTTCATCGGCTCCTACACTGCACCGCTGGCTGCTGTCCGTAAAGGTACCCAACATTCAATTTTGTGAAAAATATTGTCTGTAGCCATTCCACGTCCAAATAGAACTCTGCAGGCCTTTCCTCAGTGCCAATAAAAGAAGGCCATCCTGGTGCCCGTTTGTACATAGACTGGGTGAGAGCACAGAGTTGCAAAAATCTTTGCTTGCTCCAAAACATGCGACTAATTGAATAATTGATTGAATCAGACCTCTTGTTTGTCTTAAAATTGACAACAGAATGGCCTGGTAACTTTTTAATTGAAGGCTATTCTCACCTGACGCTGAACACGGGCTATGCGCACACTCCCGATCCATCCGCTCGTCTCTTCATCCAGCTGGACATCATCCAAGCTTCTCGCTAGATCCCATGCCTTCCTGCCCCCATTCTCTGCTATATTGCCGCAGCTAATCTTCTGGGCTTCCAGCTTTGTTGAGCATAGCATCTTGCATTGCCAGAAATGCTTCATAGTTCTATGTGCCTGTGATGATGATATGAAAGAACAGGAGCATCATCCAAATCGCTGCGGGTTGGCGTAGCCGCCTGCACTCTGGTAAGCCCGGAAGCGAGGGTCCTGCGGATAGCCGAGTCCTTGGAATGAGCTGCCCATCCCTTGCCTATCCGAACTCATCCCATCCATTCCAGCGCAGCAAACAACCAAGCTTCCACCTTGCATTCACTTGTGCCTGAAGTGGATTGGCGTTATGTAGCAGAGCCGGCTGTGCCTGGTTGGCCAACTGAAAACTAAAGTATCAGGGAAGGTTAAGGAGGCTAAGCTTGGAAAACGTGCGGCGGTGGAGGAGGCCGATGGGCTCGAAGAAGACCGGAGTAGACCAGGGCTTTCCAGGAGGCATCGTTGGCCGGCCCGGAGCTGGCCAGGGCCTTTGTGAAGAGGCCGCAGATCTGAGATATAGCCATTGCAGTTTCTGCCTCTGCTGAGTGAAGGCAAAGGAGACCTGGCCCACGGAGGGTCTGCCCACACAGACGCCGAGCCATCCGTTGCTGGAGATGCAGCAGTCGCTGATGCAGTCTGCGTTCTTGAAGCACTGCACGTTGTTCGGCTCACGTCGCTTGGACGTCACTGCCTCCACCTCCACCTCCCAGTTCGGCCAATATGGGAGTAGAAAACTTTGGGAAAAGAACTGAGAACCCCTTCGGACAAGCCAGCATCTATGGCTGTTGCTCCAAAGAGCAAGAAAAGGCAAACGAGAATCAATAGACTGTTCATTTATTTGATGGCTTTATGAAAAGCTAAGCGGTGCTGGATTGTTTGAAGAGAGGCGGCCTAGGTAGAAGCCCTGCCAAACATTGTCAACAAATCCGTAGCCCCAATGGCTCCCTCCATGCCTTCTTTTGCTGGCTTTAGCCATCGTCCAGCTTGCGTTTTCATGGTGAGCTTGAATGAATGCAGGTTGGTTTATCGTTTCGGTGTGCGGGTGAAAAAAACAATAAGAAAAAGATAGTTGGGGAAAAGAAGGCGGTCTCTGACGTAGAGGGGAAGATTTCAGCTGTTGCAGGTGGAGTGTGTTTTGGGGTGCGATTTGAGGGCTTAGTAGCCAGGAGCCAGACGAGCTGCAATTCATGAGCATTCATGAGCTGGATGGACTCAAAAGCTGTTGGGTATGTAAGAGGAGTAACCGGGTGGGCAGTGGTCGCAGCCGCCACGAGGGCCGTCCTGGCCGGGCGGTCCCTGGGGTCCAGGGTTGCCGGGGCGTCCGGCGGCGCCGGGGTTGCCTCAAAGCGCCCATGGCTCAGAGGAGGGGGGCTAAGGGGGGGAAGAAGCTGTGCCAACCAGGGCTGCCCTGGAAGCCGGGGTTGCCGGGTCCGCCGGGCTGTCCGGGCGCACCGGGGCGGCCCATCTCGCCGGGGGAGCCGGGACGGCCGGGGGCGCCGGGCGGGCCCTGGGGACCGGGTCCAACGTCGCGCAGCTGCAATGCTCCCATGGCTGTGGAAGGGGGAAAGAGGGGTGTGTGAAGGGCGAAGAGGAACGGTTCCGGGAGCGCCGGCAGCACCGGGGCGTCCAGCGGAGCCGGGAGGGCCGGGGGGACCACGGGGGCCGGGGCCGCCAGCATTGCCAGGGGAGCCGGCGTTGCCGGGAGCTCCGTCGTTGCCGGGGTTGCCGGGTGCACCGTCGCGGCCGGGCTCGCCGGGCGGGCCTGAAGCCTTGGCTGTAAGGAAAGAGTGGATGAGAATGAGGGGAGGGGCAACCGCCGGGAGCCTCGCAGGGGCACTGGGGCGGGAAGGCGTTGGCGTTGCTGGGCGGGTTGGGGGCGTCGGGGCCGGGCTGACCCATGCGACCGGGCAGACCGGGCAGACCGTCCACGCCATCCGCACCAGGGTCACCTGAGGGGAGGAGGATGATTGAAGAAGGAGGAGTAGTAGAAGGAGTAGGAAAAGACCGGGAGCGCCGGAAGCGCCACGGTGGCAGGTGCAGCAGCCCTGCTCCCCGCCGAAGGCCTGGCGGGCGTGACGGACGAGCTCCTTGGCGGCCTCGCGGCGGTTGCGGACCGTCTGGGCCTCGCCGATGAAGTTCAGCTTGCCCTCCCCGCTCACGCTGATGTCCGCCATCTCGCGCCACATGTCACGAGCTCGGGACTGGAAGCCCAACTGAGGGTGACTGAGGGAGGAAGAGGGGAGGAGGGAAACTCGGCAGAAGTCGATCTCGGTCTGAACGGTGGCCTCAAGGGTCTGGATGTAGTGGAAGACGAGGGGGAAGGTGACGAGGCACCCGGTGATGGCCACCGTGCTGAACACGATGGCACAGAAGGCCACGCTTCGCATGTTCTGGCTCTGCTTCTCCATCTAAACACACACCTACTCCTTCTATCCTCACTCCTCCCCTCACTTCGAAAACTAGACGAAGCTCCAAAACACTTGCTCTAGCTGGCCTGCGGAGGAGAGAGAAAGAGGAAAGTACATTGGGAAGGCGAGCCCTGGCTGGCTGGCTTCGGCTGTGCAGGTAGAGGAGGAAGGGTGTCAGAGACTGAGGACCAGGGCCGCTGCGGCTGCCTTTTAAAGCGGCCCTCTCCTCCCCTCCCTTGCATCGCTTTCACTCTCCCCCCTTCGCCTTCACTGGCCCGGTTTGGTCGCGCCCCAGCGAAGACGGCAGGCAGGCAGGCAGGCAGCGGGCGGCCTTGAAGCAAGCGACCTTTGCTCTCCGACCTTCCATCAACGCCCCCTCCTCTCCTCCTCTTACAGCCCACCCCGCTCTCTCCCTTCGCTTCTGTCAGCGCTGGTCTTCCCTGCCCATACCGGTTCTTGCCCAACCCCTGCGCTGCCTCAGCCCTGCCCTGCCTTGCCGCTGCTCCATATACTTGGTATGAGAGGAGAAGGAGGCCTTTTCTCACTAGTCGGGGGCAGAAACCGGATCGAAGGGGGCCTGCCTCGGCTCAGCGCCTCTTCTGCCCGCGATGGAGGCCAATTTCCCCAGAACTCCCTCTTCCCACCAACACCCGGCCTCCTTGCACCTCTCTTCTTCTCCTTGCGGGGACATGATTGGCTGATTGTTTTTTTCCAGCTGCGGCACATCAATGAGACCAGCGAACAACTGGGGCTGGGTTTTGAGGGTGGTAGCTTGGGCTGGGGATTCGGTTGTAATTGCATAAGAGCGGAGGCAGTGCGGGGCAGGCTTAGTAGCCGGGGGCCAGACGGGCAGGGGGGCAGTGATCGCAGGAGCCGGGAGGGCCGGGGAGGCCGGGAGCACCAGGACGGCCGGCGTTGCCGTTGCGACCGGGCTGGCCAGGGCGTCCGCCGTCGCCGGGCTCTCCGGGGCGTCCAGGCTGGCCGTCCTTGCCGCCCTCGCCGGGGCGACCGGGGGGGCCGGGGGGACCGGGGCGGCCGTCGTTGCCGGGGCGGCCCGGCGGCGCCGGGGGAGCTGGGCGGAGGACACCGGGGGGACCTCAAAGATACCGCAATTCCATTGGGGGACCAGCCAAAGAGTCTTTGCAAACCACCAAACCTCACTGTCCAAAAGCCAGTCTAGGCCAAGCCAAGTGAGAGCGAGTAAAAATATGAGTGTACCCTCGGGGCCAGGCTGGCCAGGGCGTCCGGGGGGTCCGGGAGGGCCGGGCGGGCCACGAGCTCCCTGGTCGCCTGGCTTCCCATCCTCGCCGCCCTGACCACCGTCGCCGGGCTGTCCGTCGTTGCCACGAGGGCCGGGGGGACCGGGCGGTCCCTGTGGGGCCTCGCAGGGGCACTGCTCGGGGAACAGGCTGCGCGGGTCGGGGCCGGCGGGCGCCGGACGTCCTCGCTCTCCCTGCCGTCCGCGCTGGCCAGAGATGCCGTCCTCGCCGTCGGCGCCGGGGATGCCGGGCGGGCCGGGCGGGCCCCGGTGGCAGGTGCAGCAGGAGGAGGCGCCGAAGCCCTGCACCTCCTGGTCAGGGTACTCGGGCTCCGTGGGCTTCTCCTCGGCCCAGTAGGTCTGCTGGGCGGGCGGCTCCCGGTGGAGCTGCGGCGCGGCGTCGTCGGCGAAGTCCAGGTGGCGCTTCATCCAGAAGAGGAGGGACTTGGAGGCGGCGCCGCCGGCCTCGGCTGAGCGGCGTTCGCGGACGGCGCTCTCCCGGGCCTCCAGGACGGCCTGGGCGAGCCGGTCGGAGTTGAGGCGGCCGCCGGTGCGCATGTCGATCATCTCCTTCCACATGTCCCGGGAGCGGGTCTTGCAGAAGTCCAGCTCCACCTGGGGACAGAGGACAGGCATTGGAGACATGAATGGAGGAGAAGGGAAGGAAGGAGGGGTGGGAACCTGAACAGAAGCCTCGAGGGTCTGGACATAGTGGAAGATGAGTGGGAAGGTGATGAGGCAGCCGACGATGGCGACGGTGCTGAAGACGATGGCGCAGAAGGCCACGGGACGAAGACTCTGCTTCTCCATCTCTCTTCTTCCTCTCCCTTGCTCCTGTCTCTCTCTGGCGGTCGGTAGCGTGGCTTATAAAGAGCGCTCTGCCGGGCCATGCCTGGAGGGAGCGGGGGCGGGGGGAGGGGGGAGGGAAACCGGATCGTGAGTGTGGCCTGGCCAGAAGAGTCCCCTCCAGGCACGCCACGCCTCCCTCCCTCTCTGCAGCGTCCATTGTGCGTGCAGCAATGCCCCTTCTGCCCTCCCACCCACACTGCCCCTGCCCCATCACCCACCAACTCCTCACAATTTGCTTGCATAACGCTGCCCAACAATACGCAGAACTCTCTCCTGCTTCCTTA
>JASANA010008453.1:0-66031 GCA_030248095.1 Ptycholaimellus sp. GST1_10
TTCCATGCTGAGGCTCACCGACACCTTGTCCAAGCCGGAGGAAAGGCGAGGCCTTTTCAACTACTTTCGCCACATAGCGGCGGACAAGTTGGTTCTACGCGGCCGAAGCGGCAGAGGACTGAGGATAATGCTGCTGCTGTTCAAGAAGACGTGCCTCGACAACAAGGTGCTGGCGTTCGAGAGCTGCAGCTTCGAGGGAGTACCCAAGCAGTCGATCTTCAATTTCCTCCAGCCACGGAGGGGTCGCCTGGAGGAGGTCCAACTATCTTCCTGCTACAACATGGACCAGTCTCTGTCCCCGGCCGAGTTCTGGGAAGCCATAGGTCCACTGTCCGGTCCGATCCCCACGGTTCGCCTCAAGGATCATCGTGCTGACTCCCCTTGGATGGATCGATTAGCCTCCGGGATCTTACTACTTCCACAACCCCCATGGATGCTCGATCTGGACGGCATCAATCCCTCGCCCAGGATTGTGTATCAACGCATACGCAACTGGCTCGAAGATGACACGAGAATGGGCACAATATGGGTGGAGTCAAGGCGGAAGTGGGAGCAATCCCGCCACCTTACCGACTCGGAGACCACAACCGCTAGTCCTGCAGTACCCGACGCAGACACTGCCTTGTGTGATGACCTCCGAACAACGTTCGTCGAGACCTGCGCACGGAGCCGGGAAGGAAGTTCTACTCCACCGGTCAGAAGGGAGGAGCCCACGACCGAGACTAAACGACAGAACTTCATTGTCAAGATCGACCATGGCCGCGATCTCCGTCACGTGTTGAAACCTGACGGCATCCGGATCCAAGTCGAGATCCACCCGATACTCGAGCGGCACCTTAATGGAGAAGGATACTACTCACGAAGTCGACGTCGGATGGTGCTGAAGAGACCAGACGGAGCTCGTCTCTCACTCCACCTCCAGTTCTAACTGCGCGTGCTGGTGCGGGGCCCGAGCCCTCGGACGTGGAAACAACCGACTACAGACTCACCGAACGATGATCCCCTTCCTATTCCCCGTAGTGGTGCTTTGCTTGTAGCTTAGATCCGAGGCCCCGTTCCTCTGCCTGCGCTAGCCCTTGGAGTGATCACTGCTGTCCTTCCCGGCCGCCCGGCGGGTGCGCTGTGATGTTTCCCAAACCTGTTTCGTCCGTCCCATGTTGACGAGGCGGGCGGAAGGGAGGCCGGGATCAGTCTGTCTATTTTCCCCAAGATGCCCTAACCTGTTCCGCTCTCCTTCCCGGCTCTTCCGGGCCTCTTCCGGTGACTTACGAAAGAGAATCTCGCTATGTTCCTGCTGTTACACCACACATTACTTTTTGGGTAGAAAGGTTGAAAATTTGTGTATGCTGTAAAATGCTCAATTCCCAACGGATTTTGACAAACTTTTTTTTTCCTGAAAGGTAATGATATTTTAGGAAGATCTGGATGGGTGAAACCGGTTTCCGAGCATTTGAAACATTACTTTTTTGGGTAGAAAGGTTGAAAATTTGGGTATGCTGTAAAATGCTCAATTCTCAACGGATTTCGACAAACTTTTTTTCCTGAAAGGTAATGATATTTTAGGAAGATCTGGAGGGGTGAAACCCGTTTCCGAGCATTTGAAACATTACTTTTTTGGGTAGAACGGTTGAAAAATGGGGTTTGCTGAGAAATGGCGAAATCTCAACGGATTTGGACAAACTTTTTTCCTCGAAAGGTAGTCAAATTTAGTAGGTAGTCAAAGGTAGTCATTGGTATGGAATTGTAAGCTGCCAAGGAAGTTGTGGGCTGTAAAGCTCCGCGGTCACCTATTGCGCTCTGCGCCATATACTTGTTTTGTTCACAAGTCGTATATAACGATTCCAAATATGTGCTTACTTTTGAAAATGGTTGATAAACCACAGACTTGCCCTCTTGAGTGATGAACTTTCACGCATGACAATAGCATCAATAATTATTAGCAGCTGAACGGATGATAATTGCACAGAAGACTTGAGTTTTTTTGTTCACAAGTTGCATATGGCGATTCCAAGTCTGTGCTTACTTTTGAAAATGGTTGTGAAACCACAGACTTGCCCTCTTGAGTGACAAACTTTCATGCATGACAATAGCACCAATAATTAGTAGCAGCTGAACGGTTGATAGTTGAACAGAAGACTTTGGTTTTTTGATTCACATGTCGTATATAACGATTCCAAATCTGTGCTTACTTTTGAAAATGGATGAGAAACCACAGACATTTCCTTTTGAGATGCAATGTTCAACCTCACAGCAGAAATTTTCTCTAATTTTTGGATTTTGCTACATGTGAAACGCTCCGCGGTCACCTATTGCGCTTTGCGCCATATACTTGTTCTACCCCGGAATTTGATGTTTCAGCCTGTCATTGGGTAGCTGGCCTTGAAGCAATTGGTAATATTTTCTGGATCAGTGTTGACAAAGTCAGGTAGGAGCAATGATTGGATGTCCTTTCAGTGGCGGATATAGGGGGGGGGGCAGGGGGACGCCCCCCCCCCGCAGAGTCTAATTTAGTCTAATTTAAAATATTGACCCAAATCCCCCCCCCAAACCAAAATCCTATATCCGCCACTATGTCCTTTCAATAATGCATCATTCGAATAACGACAGATTGGTTGTCAGCTGCAACGATGCGTACTTTGGGAATCAGGTAATGGAATCAAAAAGTTTGCCGACATCGACGTGACAGCGACCGGTTGGCAACCAAGAGAAAGCGGGACAGAGGCACTCGGTTGCACCGAGACAGACAGGGCACTGGAGATGTGCATTTCATGGCGGAAAATGTTTCTAAATGTGTTCTTATGATGCCAAAGTGCATCAGCACTTTGTGCAATTGATTTGGACTGTTGCTGAAAGGGGACAAACTCCTTGGGCCAAATCAAAGAGCGGAAGCAGGTGAGCAAAAGAGTCAAATGCAATCCTCAAAACACTGCTGGGGGTTATCAGCAAAAGCTACTGCTCAATAACCTCACCCACCCTAAAACCCCCAGGGCTGGCACAAGATTCTAGCCACTAAAAAACTGAGTATGCCGCGATTAAATTCAACAATGATTTCATATTTTCGCATAGAAAAAGCATACCTTTTCAGTCAATTTTACGCCAGAGGGCTTGCCACAAAAGCGTAGTTCGGACTAGCCCAAAAACCCAAAGCGTATTTTGCACTACACCGTAGTTCGGTGTAAAGCCAACACCGGCAGGCGTTGGAAGGCGCCTGGCCCCTGATGGTGGCCAGGAACAACTTCAGTCCCTGCTGCGGCCTGCCAGAGTACAGCGCCTTGAACCCGGCCACCGCTGACTACGTCTGCAACGACTGACATCCCGGCTATGTGCGGGTAAAGTTAGTTGTAGGGCTTGCTGCTATCCCGGCACATGATGTTTCAGCCTGTGATTGGGTGTCTAGCCTTGAAGCAATTAGTAATGTGCTTCTTGTAAAAATTAAAATATTGCTGCGCTTTCCAAAACAGTTTACAAAGTCAGGCAGGTGGGCTGAAGAATTGACGTTCTATGGCATCGCTTTGCAGCACTGATGTTTTGCGGTCTAAGTCTACAGCCACTGCCAGTCCGGCTAGGTGAGGCTCAGTGCCAACTGTTTGCCTGTTACTACAAGCTACAACGGCATTTATGATGTTTCGGCCTGTCATTGGGTGTCTAGCCTTGAAGCAAATAGTAATTTAGTCTTGGAAATTTGCTTTTTGTATAAATTAGAATAATCTTGCATTTTCCAGAACCTTGTTTACGACGACAGGCTGGAAGGCTGAAGAAATGATGTGCTATGGCAACGCTTTGCAGCACAGACTAAGGCCACGTTTTCGGCGAAATTTTTCAGCTTGATAACTGGGAAATTAGGTATTCTGTTCATTTCATCCTACGCTTGTTTGTGGGGCTAGTGGGGCAGATTGAATGTGCAGTGAGAAAATTAAGCACTCCAGCAGAAAGAGAAAGTTAGCGAAGTAGGGCAGTGGGAGACTCGTTTCACAGTTTGGAAGAGATGTAGGGGAGAAATCTGGGATTTGGTTCCAGGATGGAATGCATCTTAGGGACCATAGCAAGCTGAGGTTAGCGGAGGCTGGGAAGGAGGCGAGCATTGCTGGTGAGGGGCGGGGGTGGGCTTTCCTCTGCAGAAGCACGACGCAGCTGGTGACCATGGTAGGTATCGCATTGGAACGCCTACCAGAGTCTGCAATCCTAGATATTGCAAGCGATGCTCATAGCTAAAGCAAGAGACAGAACTAGTGAAAGCCATTTGCACAGAAAGCCTTTGCCCTTTTGCTTCACTACTTGCGGATTAACGCATGGGAACTGTGTAGTTGAAAGTTCAAGCAACAAAACGATTGAACATATGTTTTTAGCGCTTCATATATAGAGGCAGCGAAACATGAGCTAACTGAACAAGCGGTTTACACTGGCTAGCCTTTGTCATATACTGCGGGTGCAATCTGAAGGGGAGCGAGGAGGATGGGAGCCGTGACGGAGGGCGGGTAGTGCATCTGCTGCCCGCACCTTGTTGCCAAGTTCTGCTCCCAATGCGGAGAACAATTCTACAACCTGTCCTCCACTCGCATTTCCCTCTTTCCCTCCTCTTCCTTCCCTCTTTCTTCTTCCTTTTCCCCTCAAGGCCAGCTGCTGTAAGCTGCCAGCCATGCGAGTTCGGTCTGGGCGCGGAGGGCCAATCAAAGCTTTGACAGAGAGCGGGCAGTGCGTGTGCTAGCCGGGTAGGGCGGGGCTGAAGTGGGGACCAGTGCGTGCCTAATCACTTGAGACTTTCTGCTGATGGAAGCCAGGCTTTCTTCTCTTTCCCTCCGCTTGAGGCGGGCTCAGTGGAGCTGATGTGCCTGCCTGAATGTCTAGCAAGGTATTTGAGGTTTCATGGACATCTCAATTGCATCATAGTGGGGCTATGGGGGGGTACCGCAATAAAAGGAAAAAATGGTTTACTGGAAATCACAACGCAAATGGTTCAGGGTGATACAGCATGAGTGTTTATGAGAAATTTATGCATTTGCGTTGTCAATTGATGAGTGTTTTCACATGAAAACGCCATCCAAAGCAACATTTGAAGCAGTTATGCCTAATAAGCCTTCTTAGGATATGTATGTGAGCTGGATGGAAACGCAAATGGGTTTTTTTACTTATTTAGAACAATATAAATGTACACAACCCATTTGCGTTTCCTTCCGAACATGATTATCACATTTTCCTTCGCTCTTGACCCCTTCGTCACCGTAAATCATTTAGAGACCAACTACCGTTAAGGATTGCTGTCTGATGGAAACGCAAATTAGTTTTTTTACTTATTTAGGACACAATTAATGCACACATCCCATTTGCGTTTCCTTTGGAACATGTGGATAGCATTTTCCTTCCACCCATTTTCCTTCATTCGTTTTGTTTTTTGCATAGCTATCCCTATTTGTAATGCCCTTCATTTTGCCCAATATTGATTTGATAAATGTCTAACTTTAACCAGTTTTCCTAGGACCAGTTTTCCAGGGACCAGTTTTCCTAGCTCCATTTTAGGACACAATAAATGCATACAACTCATTTGCGTTTCCTTTGGAACATGTGGATAGCATTTTCCTTCCACCCATCACTACGAATCCTTGTAAGCCCAACAACCATTGAGAATCGCTGTCTGATTGAAACGCAAATGGATTTTTTTACCATTTTAGGACACAAGAGATGCATAATAATGCATTTGCGTTGCATTCAGAACAAGATTTTTACATTTTCCCTTCCACCATAACCCTCCGTCACCACGTCTTAGCCAACCAACCATTGAAGATAATTGTCTGATAAAACCGCAAATGAGTGTTTTTACTATTTTAAGACACAATAAATGCATACAACTCATTTGCGTTTTCTTCGGAGCATATTTATAGCATTTTCCTTCCCCCATATCCTTCTTTCAGCACTAATCCTTCTGAGCCCACCATCCAGTCCCCCTCAGGCGTTGCCTTCTACCACTGAGTTTTGACTACTGTATAGCCATCTATGAGCTTTGGGAATGAAAGTTGGGAAATTGAAAGGCTGAGTGTGGGGAAATGGTGGTGATGAAGAAGGGCAGAGTTCAGGACAGCCACGGTCCGGCTCTGAAGAGATCTGCAGGGGCAGATGTGCTGGATGGGTTTGGGATCCCTTTATCTTCTAGCCTTCACCACAACTAGGTTAGGTTAGCCGGAGAAGGCTGGTGGAGTTCTGGGATGGAATTGACTCCAGCCCCTCTGGCAGGCCCTTTTATAAGCCTGTGGAAGCCTATTGCGCAACAGCATGCAATCTGCACTGTTTCCCATCCCTCGCCAGACCTCCAGAGGCGCTCGTTCGAAGAGGGAAAACCGCCAAGTGGTACAGCTCCAGGCCAGCAGCCCACCTTTCTTTGCTCATGGACCAGCGGGAAGAAAAGGGAAGAGTTCAAAGCCAAAAGGAAACGCAAATAGGTTGTGTGCATTAATTGTGTCCTAAATAAGTAAAAAAACTAATTTGCGTTTCCATCAGACAGCAATTCTTAACGGTAGTTGGTCTCTAAATGATTTACGGTGACAAAGGGGTCAAGAGCGAAGGAAAATGTGATAATCATGTTCGGAAGGAAACGCAAATGGGTTGTGTACATTTATACAGGGTGATCGGGATGGTTCTTGTCACTTGGTTAAGCCATCATAGCTCAGCTCAAACAAAACGCTGTGAGCTCATTTTTGGTCCATAGGTACAACTAATCATCCTTTACTTATGGACCAAAAATTAGTATCTAACTCGCAACCACACTAGAATTATGGTCATGAATGTAAAATGAGTCAGAAATTTTTACTGTCTTTTTTTGATTGCTTGAATGGCAGCCAATTTTGTGCAATATCTGTGATGCAACTAGTCACCATTTCCAGCCCGTTTCCAAATCATAGTATCAAAATGGGGACCATTTCCAAACCCACCAAAAGGCCATTGTTCGTTTCCACCGATTTGGACAGACAAAGGCTCAAATGCACCAAGCAGTGTGTTCGCGGAACCGGTCACGGCAACCTGTCACAACTCACCTTCTGGGCCCTCATTCACCAGGGCAACCAGCACACTCCAACCGTTAGCACACGTGCCCTCAAGAAGGCCATCCATGCAAAAAGAGCACAGAGCCCCCAAATCTCCATTCAATCACTTGCCACCGCCAGGGCGCATAGAACCATCTTTTCAATGATGTGAAAGCTGGTGCTGGATGATATGGGCTTCAAAAGCTTCTGGTGCCAGAAAGTCCACTTCCTCAGCGATGAGCAGAAGCTGAAGAGACAGCAGCGGGTGCGTTAGCTCATCCGCCGCTTCCGCAACAGTGGCATCACCCACATGTTCTTCTTTGATGAGAAGATCTTCCGCATTCAGGCTCTCCACAGAGCCCAGAACTGTCGAGTCATGTGCCGGATGAAGAAAAGCCACGTTGCCCACGAGCACCTCAAGATTATTCGCCATCAAAAGCCTGACTCAAAGGCTTTGGTTGGTGGTTTTGGAAATGGTCCAAATCTTGACACTCTAATTTGGAAACGGACTGGGAAGGTTGGCTAGTTGCATCACAGATATTGCACAAAATTGGCTGCCATTCAAGCAATCAAAAAAAAGACAGTAAAAATTTCTGACTCATTTGACATGCATGACCATAATTCTAGTGTGGTTGCGAGTTAGAAACTAATTTTTGGTCCATAAGTAAAGGATGATTAGTTGTACCTATGGACCAAAAATGAGCTCACAGCGTTTTGTTTGAGCTGAGCTATGATGGCTTAACCAAGTGACAAGAACCATCCCGATCACCCTGTATTGTTCTAAATAAGTAAAAAAAACCCATTTGCGTTTCCATCCAGCTCACATACATATCCTAAGAAGGCTTATTAGGCATAACTGCTTCAAATGTTGCTTTGGATGGCGTTTTCATGTGAAAACACTCATCAATTGACAACGCAAATGCATAAATTTCTCATAAACACTCATGCTGCATCACCCTGAATCATTTGTGTTGGTGGTTACCAATAAACCATTTTTTCCTTTTATTGGCGGTCACCGGCTATGGGTTAATTCTAGAAGGGTTTTGATTTTCACTTGACCACTTTTTCATGCCCCACAAGCAGATTCCATTAGTAGCAGGAAAATTTCCTTGCCTTCACACTCGGGGCAGTCAATTAATTTTTGGAAGAAAAGAGCTTTGCTTTCGGCTTGCCGATGGTATCAGATATTCAATTTTGGAGAAAAGGCGCTTATTTTTTGGTTTGCCGATGGTACCAGTTTTCAATGAATTTTAGCTGTGATTTTTGTTTGTTTACACCAGCAAGTGGGAAAAAACAGTAGAGGCTGGAACACAGCATACTGAAAGTTGGCACAAGAGGGGCTGGTGAAAGACTGGGAGGTAGTGCAGGCTAGAGGAGGTGCGGAGGAGTTCTCAGCTCCCGCACTGCCACCGCAAAGGCCGCCGGGGAGCCCAGTATTGCAAGCTCTGGGAGCCGATTCCAGTCGCCAATCACGCGAGAAGGCCAGCTTCCTGCAATAAGACTGGGAACCCTTGGGTCTCGGATTAGCCGGCAACCATGTCTGAGAGTGCGGGCACCGGGCTTTCTTTGGACAAGGTTAGGGCAGCACTGGCGATTGTGGAATACATTGTACAGAAAGGAGAGGTCTGACAGGTGGCGACGGCTTTCAAGTGTTTCCAGCTTCAGAACTGCACAGCGGAAAGGATAGCCTAGGCCAGTATTTGACAGATGTCACATTCTGAAGATGAATCGTGTAAACTCCCGCTGCACACGTTCTACCCTATCAGAGTGAGCTTTAGAAAGACAATTCCAGGCAGGCGATGCATATTCAAGGATTGGTCTTGCGTAGGTACAGAAAGCCATGGCGAGAGTGGTGGGGGAAGGGCGGCTGAAGCACTTTTTGATGGTGTAGCACATTTTTCGGGCCCTGGCACATATGGAGGTGATGTGGGCAGAGGGTGAGAGAGAATCAGTGACTAGGATGCCTAAATCCCTGAACACTTTATTCTCAGCAGTGGGCAAACTGAGGTTGCAGAGCTGGTAGGTAGTGCCTAATCCTTTGCCTATGGGGAGAACGGCACATTTGGAAGGAGAGATTTCTAGTTGCCAGCACGAGTTGGAGGAAATCTTGATATCGTCAGCCCAAAGCCAGCATTCAGCGCGCCTGCCCCGCCTCTACAACGTCAACTGGCACCTAGGCATCATTTTCAACTTCACCAGCTACATTAGTTTGCCCAGAGAACTGCTGCTCAATCTTGCCATGTTTCAATTTGCTTTCCTACAGCCTGCTTAGCTCTGGTCCCACAATCGCTAAAGCAGAATTTCAACGAAAGTAGAAGCTGGGCTAATTCTTGCTAAGGATGTGACCCATGAGGGAAAAATCATTTTTTTTGGACTCTTTTGCACTGGTATTAGTACGACATTTGCACTGACATTTTCAGATTATCATAATCCAGATTCTAGCAAAGACCGGCAGAAGAATTGAAATGAAAATTGTGGAAGTTTCATGGATGTAAAATTGAGAGACACTTGAAGCTGGCCATATTCGACCTTGAAACAGCTGTGCAATTGCAGAAAAGCATTCACTTGCAGGAAATCGGCCAGCTTCTCTTCTAGCAGCCTCTGGCTGTTCGCAAGGCTGACCTCTTCTTCAGCATAGTCTACGTACAGCTGGACGGCTGGGAGGGAAAAACTCCTCCCGTCGCAGTGGCAGCGATTCAGCAGGGCCAGCAAACAGTGGACGGAAAGGTAGAACAGGCGGAGCTCCTGCAGCTGTGTACAGCTTGCCAGCAAAGCCCACAGCTCCTGCTCCCCGACTACTTCACTGGGAAGCACTGGCAGTCGGCGAAGGCTGGTCGGCAGCTGGAGGAGAGGAAGGTCGCGCAGGCGCTCCAAAGAAACCTTGACTTCTAGCAATTCTGGTGATCGGCGAAGTGTGTCCAGCAGCCCCTGGGCAACATCGATGCTGTGAAGGCCAAGGACCAGCCAGGGCAGCTGTTTCAGGACCCAGCTCAGCCTCGTGCCAATGCATAGGCTGCGAATAGCGCGGAGATCCAAGTAGCCTCCCAGAGGCTGCAGCTCCGGCAGCCAAGCCTCTGTTCTCGTGGACCATGCGCGGATGCTGAGAGCTGAGAGGTGGCCGAGGTTGAAGCGGCTGGCAGCGGAGTGAAGCAGACGGGTGACGGAGCCTTTCCTGAAAGGCAACCGACGCTTCAGCTCCTGCTCCTCGGGGAGGACTAGGCTGGGCTGGTGACTGAGCGAGAGGCTCGTGTAGCAGTCGAAGCGGCCAAGGTCAACGATGACCAGCTGCAGGGAGCGGACGCGGGCATGGCGCTCACTTTTAGCAACATAATCTGAGAATTTGGCAAGAAGGCCAACAGTATCAGAGGCTGCTTTTCGCTTGCGACTAGACCAGCTAAGCATGACCACTAGCTGTTTGTCGAGCGTCGATAATCGAAATGAATTTCGTTTTGAGCTAATTGGAATGAGAATGAGCTGAGCTGGAATGAGAACTGTGAAAATGCTGGATGATGAAAGATTTCAGAGATTGATAATCTGATTGCATTGCATCTTATCCAGCCTGTCTGGTTTTAGCAGGCGCGAGGCAGCGGAGCAATCGTTAGCACCCAGCCCCTAATTAAGACCCATGCGTACGTTTTTAGGCCTATTGCTAGATCTTAATTTTGATCCTTTGGGCGCTTAGAAAATCCAATTGCTTCGTCTTCCTCCAACACATTCCCGCGGTTTTCCAAAATTAGCACTCTTTTGAGGGCAATTTTTTGATTTCTGACAATCTGCTTAGGCCGAGACATTGGAAACTTGCACCTACTTGATACTCATGGTAGATGCCAACAGCGACTCTACATTTTGAATATTGGTATAATACGTCAATCTAGCCTCCATGATGCCAAGCCCCTACTCCTGGTAGGCATGCATCCGACCAACTAGATTGATCGGAAAAGAAGGTACTTTATTGAAAACCGCGGAAACGTTCTGGCCCCCTTTGCCTCAGAATAACATAGGTCGAATCAAAATACAAACTGCAAAGAACAAGCGCCAAATTTTAAATCAAATATATCGAGAGCACTGATAAAAGCTGCTGCT
The DNA here is from genome assembly GCA_030248095.1 of Ptycholaimellus sp. GST1_10. Classification (NCBI taxonomy): domain Eukaryota; kingdom Metazoa; phylum Nematoda; class Chromadorea; order Chromadorida; family Chromadoridae; genus Ptycholaimellus; species Ptycholaimellus sp. GST1_10. The sequence continues at coordinate 11,094 of JASANA010008453.1, forward strand.
GGAGTTCCTCATGGACACCAGCACTGAAGATCCAATTCTCCTAGGATAGACAACTGAGACTTGATGCCGATCTCATTACGTGCGACGATCCTATCTAAAGTCGGCATTGGGAATCATTTAGCCTATCGGCAATCCAAATTATTTAAAATCCCTGAAACATCACAATGTCGGATCTACGCGAATGATAGACTGGCGCATATTTATGGAGCCAAGGAATGGACCTACTACGAGCCACGAGGACACCACCGACTATGGGCTTCGTGTGGTCCCACCGACAAAACCCTTCTACTGGAGCCTCAGATCTCAGTCTGTGGCCATCATGTCTGCTCCTGCAACGGATCCCTTCGCTTCAGGAGGCCTTGGATGAGGGTGGTTTGGGCGGAGGAGTCCTTGAGGACAGCGCCGGACAGTGACGGTCTCCTGAGTCCTCACACATCGGTCACCACTTGCACTCTTCCTTTAGGGCAAAAAAGTTTTCAGATTGCCCCAAAGGCCTCTCGGCAGCTCTCGGGGCACTTCTGCTGGAGGCCGCTGTTATGCCATGATGCGAATGATCATCTCCTTTCGCCCCCACTTACAGATCACTTAGGCTTAGGCTTAACGATTTGTGCTGCTCTGTTTTTTCCCATTCCTATGAATAAGAAACAAATTAAAAGACGAATAAACAGCCAAAAAGAGGCAGGCAGTTTTGAGTGCTCTTTGCGTTAAAACTAGACTAAATCAATCAATCGGAAAAAATTTGAAACTGACCCGTGGCTATTTTTCATGCTGAGCACAGACTGTGCCAGCAGCAAGAGGGCGTAGTGTTTCCTAAGGGTGCACCTGTTTGTTAGCCAGTGCTTGCCGGCGGGTGGCGATGCACAAACCCAGCCTTTCGCTCTGCTCTTTTCGTCAACTTTCCCCTTTTCCTCCAAATTGGCTTCCCCTTACACAGTTATCCTTAGTACCCAGATAACCCAGTACCCAGTTGTCCGGTTACCATTCAGAACAATCCAGGCATATGGCGCACTCGCGGTTGGGGAATGACCAGTGCGGTAGAGTCTAGATAGCCAGGCATTTGGACAGCAGTCAGTGACACCAGTTGCATCGATCGTCTTTTTACCAGCTTGGCTTTCGAAAATCGAAATCCTAATTTTAATGTAGTCGTTGCTGTTCTTGTGCCCTGTCAGACAGGAGGATGAGTAGAGGGCGCAAGAGAGGAAGAAAGGGAATAGGGTACGAGGGCAGAGCTCATGTCGGAGAGTTTGGCGCTGCTCAAGAAAAAGGCGGAGGCTTCCAACGAGGACCAGGACCACAGATGTTTGCGGCAGGTGGACAACGGCTCTTGGTACCGCAGACCGCGCCCTACGAATCAGTTTTTTCAGCCTCTCTTATCTTTCCGATAGAAGCGGATGCTGGCTACTGGGACACTTAATGTTTCACGAAACAAATTAGATCAAACCACGTTCTTACGGAACCAATGCATTGGGATTAGCTAAACGCAGTGCTCTTTGATCAGAAGTAGGCAAGGCTGCAGAAGGTGAGTAGAAGGAAGAGGATGGCAAAGGTGATGACGAAGATCCAGCAGAGTTTCGCCTTTTATTTTCTTCTATCCACTACAAAACAAACTTGCAAGGTGCTCTGAATGAGGGAATAAGTTGAGGATCGGATCAGTGAAAGCAGGTCAGTGGCCAAAAGAACTTTGACAAAATAGTGCAGTTCCTTCTTGAGTCACATGCCTCTGACAGTTCATCTCAGTATTCGGCCACTGGCCCACCTCTTGGCTGTCCAGTCCAGTGCGCTTCAGCATGACGAGTTGGCCTAGGAAGCAGACAAAATGTGAAGCCAACAAATCAACTGCACAACCGGTTTGAGGATTAGTTGGCCATGGCTGGACGCAGTATGGGCATCGGGGGGATTTGGATGAAGATAGTGCAGCAGTCAGGCAGTAGAGGCAGACTCCCATTTGGCAGCGCTCCTTCACAGCATACCTTCAGACGGGCCCAGGAATTTGCCGCAGAGTGATTTTGCCGCAGAGCATTTTTAGGCTTGTAGTTTTAGTAGCGAACAATAGGGAGCTACTACGGCTAGTTCCAGAAGTCGTCAACGACCCCGGTGTCATGCTACTACCAGGAATAGGGCGTAGCTGCTTGAAGAACTCGAGAAAGATTCCTCAGAAGTTCTCTGCGGCAAAATATTCTCTACGGCATATTCCTGGAGGGCTACAGACACTAGCTTAAGATAGATTTGTATTTCCGCAAAAAATGAGGCTGGAAAAACAGGCTTCCTCTTTCCAGTTGAATGGGCGACCTCATAATACAGAGGGCTAAATTTTACGCTTTGTGATTGAAGGCAAAAAGAAGAGCTGAGAAACCGGTAAAGAGGTTTGACGGTGCTGCAGATGTCGCATTCGCCGGTCTGCTGGTGCACAAGCGCTGGCCAGCGTGAAGGCTGCCTGTCTGTCACTGCTCCTACATCTGCAGCAAACTCTATGAAATGAAAGACTATGAAAGACCAGCTGTCTATGAAAGACTGTTAGAGTTTATTCAAGAGAACGCCCGACTTTGAATTGGCGATCGAGTTTAAGGGTGATTGTGTGTCAGGAGTTTGAGCCAGTTGGATATTGGTTGAAACCTAGGATATATTTACATCAATTGAAAACGCTATTTTAGATTTTGACGATCAAAATCGTGAAATTTTTAATTTGGGATTGGAATTTTAGAAGTTTTAAAAATCTGCTTTGATGCCTAAAGATGCATAAAGAATTGAAACGATTGATGACTCCTGTCGTAAGTTTGAGCTTTATCATTTTTGAAATCTAGCAGTGATCTCCAAATCTCTGTATCTGGCAGAAAAGGGTGTTAGGCGCCGGCACTCCGTTCCGCATTTCCACGCTAGAAAAAAAAGAGAAAGAATGAAAGGCAGACCTTGCTGAAGCAAAGACCAGTCGTGAGCGCACTGGGCATCCGGATGCAGTCGGAAGTGGTCAAGTCTCTCCACGACGCAGTGCCAGCAGCCGATGGCAAAGTCGCACTCAGTGCAGCAGTAGTACCGGGCTTCCTTCCCGCTGTCAATGCCGCAAACTTCGCAGAAGCCGTTCAGCTGCTCCATGGCCAGAGTCACGCCTGCCAAACCCTGCTTGCCAGATCCAAATTGACCAAAATGACCGGAATGACCAAAATACTAGATACAGAATTAAATACTAAATATACACAGAACTAAATATATATAATTACTAAATATATGCTATCTTTGTTTCACAATGCCCACCGATTTTGATTTTTTGTTTCAAATCTTGAATAAATATTTTTGAATCTACTTAAACATTTTTAAAGTCTATTTACCAGGGATTTTTTCTTCGCATAAACATTAAATTAGGCCTAGGAAAATGCTAAAAGAAATGCACAAAAACAAAATCACCCTTTATGCTTTTTGGAATCTGTTTTCCTATTTTGATTTTATTCTTTACCTTTTTTGGCAGTTTTTTTGTCATGTCTTTATCTAGGAAATCCTTGAAATCCTTCCACTTGCTGGGGCGGAAGAAAACGGGTGAATGCAAATTTCGACTAAAAAAGCCATTGAGTTTTGTTAAGTTGAATTGTTGGTCTTGTCAGGCAGTATAGGCTGCGAGGTAACCATCGGAACTGCCGCCAACGAAGTAGCCCTCGGCCTGATTAATGAAGCGCCAGATGGCGTAGCGAATTCTGACCAACTTGGCCTCCGCCATCTCCAGAGAATTGGCATCACTGACAAGCTATTTGTAGTTCTTTTCTGCTGAGTTTTCTGAAGTGGCGGTAACCGATCATTTTTGATGATGGAGAACAGGCCATAGAGGTCGCAGGCTAGAGCAAGACAAGCCACGGGCTTCTTCGCCAGTTGTGCTGGCAAGAATTAAAGTTGAGAACCAATTTATGAGAGGGTGAGATTTTCTCTTAAAGTCCGGAAAACTACGCCATGCACTGAGAGGCTTGGCCTACCCAGTTTTTTTAAAGGTTCGAGTGCCTTTCGGGCCACATTGGACGCGCCACTGGAGGCTACCACTGTGACGTCATCCACCATGAGCATGCCTGATCTCTTCACCAGCCCGCCTTCTTTGTAGCTCAATTCAGCCTTATTTATTTTCTTGAAACCCACCCGGCAAAGCAGTGCTTCAAATTTCGGCTATTTTTTTTAGAAAATAGAATAAATTGAATTGCGAAGCGCCAAAACCTACAGAAAAAAAATACCCAGTCAATTGCGCATAAAAAAAGGATTTTCGCGAAATTTTGTCTTTTATATTTCATTTTTGCTGCGCATAATTGATTTGGGTTAATTGCAAAAAAACTCAAAACACAGAATTACGCAATTAAGAAACACTGACAGATGGCTGAACCTGGTTTGCAGAAAGTGATCCCAGTTGGCCTTCGAGAGTTCAAGCAGAGCGCTCTCAGACTGCCGATTCAAGCGCTGCAGCACCAGCCAGAGCAGGTTGCTCAGCGAAAACTGCAGCTCTATAGCGGTCGACTGAAGCTCCGCCAATTTTGCCTTCAATCAAATACTCCATCTGTCCTTCTCTCTGTGCGCCCTGACCAACCTTTTGACGCCGATCGCTGAACCACCAGGAGTGGGCGCTGAGAACGATGCCGCCTGCGGAGCCAGCCGCACCTACGTAAAGTCCGACGGCCAGCGGCAATGCGGCTCCGAAGCTGGACGCCACCACTCTGCACCGGTTCACTTTTGCTGTTTGCCAGGACGACTGGCAGTGGCGGATATTCGGTTCCGGTTTGGGGGGGGGGGGGGTCGAAAAAAAAATTTTGACAACTTTTCCCTTTTCCCGGAAGCGCGCAGAATTTTTTATTTATTTATACAAAAAATGCATTTTTTAAGGAAGTCTAAGCAGTTTGCCAAAAATTGCAACATCCTCCCCTTTTCCACCTAATATCCGTCACTGAAGACTGGCAATGAGGGCTAACAGGGCAGAGCCGACGACAGCGACAGCCTTGCTGGCAGCTTTGAGGCTGCTGCGCTGCTGGCCGCCTTCCTGCCTCACGAGCTCCGCCAAACCCTCCGCCAGCATTTTCTGCCGAGAGAGGGCATCGCGGCAGGCAGAGACGGCCGCCCGCTCCTCCGCATTCATGGCCTGCCCTGCCCTGACAGCTACAACTCACGCGAATAGCAGCAGTGATGCAAGGGCGGGGCAAGCTAGGGCTGAGATGGCCAGCATTAGCAGTGCAAAGACGGCGGACGATAAGCGCTGGCTGTTTGCTCTGGTCGTAAAAGGCCTCATAAAAGACTTGTTTGGGAAAGTGTTTCTCAAAACCTCTCCAAAAACAACCACTCAGAAACAAACTACCAATGAACATGAATTTTCGTTTTACCACTTTTTCCTTGTCGTCAAGGAAGGCACACTGTTTAGCTTTTTGGGGGCAGGGAGGGGGTCACAGGCATGACAAAAAAGACCATTCAATTGCCTTCTACCATTTTGCCATAGTGCCCGAGCTTTTGATCAATCTTCCTCTCCAAGCAACCGATACCAAATAATAGCAAAAAGCATATGGAAAGAGTTACATCTTGGCACAGAGTCTAGAATCCAGTGAAAAAAAGAGGAAACGATCATTTCCGATGCGCAAAGTCCGCCCCCGCCACTGCACCCACGCTCCTTGCAACCGCATAAACACAGTTTCGGTTTGTGCAAGCAAGGTTCGCGAAGCAAGTTTGAATTTTTATCAACAGAACAATTGGCTTTTGGGCTGTTGTCTTTTGATTATCTATAAATCTGCATGCTGCCTCTGATGTTTCATCGGCTGCATGAAAGCCTTTTGAGCATTCGTTTGACAATCACTTGAAGCAATCACACGACGGCAATTCAGGCGGCAGAGCAGGGTGACAGCGAGGGCTTCCAGAAGACCAGGCTGACCCTGTGGACAGGACCTGGCCAGGTGAGGCAGGAAGACGCCCAGCTGTTGCCCGGGGCACCTTTCCCGCTCAACCCACCTGCTGCTCATCTTCTCAATCCTCCTTTCAGCCTAGCATACCCAGCCATGGCCAAAACTTTCGAAAGCAAACTAAACGGGGGAAAATTATGTGACTGTATGAATAGTGTTTGAAAATGCGAAATTTTGAAAAATAGAAAACCTTTGACACCTCAATCCAGATGGCCATAGAGGATTATAAATTCTGAACTTCTCTAAAGCCGCATTTCTCTGTTTTCCATCCTACTTGTCCAAGCCATCGGCTTCATCTCACAGTTGGAAAGCCAACAGCGACCGATAGAGTTGAAGAGAGGGGATGGGCATGGCGTTGGCGGTGGAGTGAAGGAAGGAGAAGAGAATGCCCAGGGAAGCTGGGGAAGGTAGACTAATTCTGTCTCTGCGCTCCCAGACGCTCTAGCCAGCAAGCAAAGGCCCAGCCGCCCACCACCTCCTGGTCGCAGTAGGAAAGATATCTGCAAGGCCATCCTTTTTCTAGTCCTCTGCTTTGAAGCTCCATTATCAAATTAAATCCGTTTTGCTAGTTTTTGCTGCCACTACACGAAACATTGAGGATCTGAACAGAATCAGTATTGTCTGGATTAAGTTGACCCAGTTGACCCACTCCATGTCTATCGACGAGATTGGATGCTCACATTATTGTCTATAAAAACCAGGATTAAATGTAACCACCAGGAAACATCAACAGGCTGAGTGGAAAACCGCTACCGAGAGGCCAGCAATGGCGCCCGGCTGGATGTAAAGTCTCTGCCGGAACTCGCGCATTCCCTCCGCCACCTTCCCACCCACCTCAAACAGCCTCCTCCTGCCCCCCCCCCATCCCAGCTGCAGCTTTTCTGGTGACCTTCTTGCCCAGGAAGCGGGCCAGCTCCTTGTCCAGCTAGCGGAGGCCGGTCCGATGGGTCTCCCTGGCCCCCGCCGCAGACAAGCCTTGCACACTGGTCGCACTCCTACCCGAAAGGCCTCGTCCTGCATTTGCAGACGAAATGATGCGAACAGTTCGCAGGACAGCTTTTGCGAAACTTTTCCAAATCAGAACTTTCAGGAGGGCAGGGCAGGATTTTCGGGTTAGATTTGAAGTTGATGCAATTATCATTGAATAAACTGGAGTTGTGAACACCTGAGACAGGGGGACGTGGGGCAGGAAATGAAGATGGTGGCTGAATTCTAGTCCATACTGTGTCACTAGGGGTCGCTGCTATCGCTGAGCTCGCATAGCCCTAGCAGGCGACATCAATAAATTCGAGGCTTACTGTATTTACTGAGGGAAAGGATGTAGGAGGGGAAGGCCAAGAGTGGACGGCGCGCCTAGTTCGTTGGTTATTACCCAACGTATTCAGGTACAACCAGTCTCGCCCTCTATCACAGAGCGGCTGAGAGCCCTGAATAGCTTTTGGAAAACGCCCAGTGCTTGTAGCACTGGGTGTATTTTCACCTTGTAACAACCACCAACCATTACCAACCAACAACCATCAGCATCTAGTGTAACAAAAAATTATGCATATATTAGCAACTAACTTTATGTGCCACAGTTGCAGTCTATTTCTGAATGACCTTCCGCAGAAGAAAAGCCAACAGCGTCCAAATATGCTCTGGAGTGTTGTCGTACAAAATTTTCAGCAGTTATGAAGTACAGGACAATCTTATTCGATTTTCCTTGATTTTTTTATTTATTAAATCTGATCTTTGGGGAAAAACCTCCTTATTCTCTACCTGAATGCCACGAGATATTTTATCCGCTGTCCAGCATTAGATGCCAGTTGAGTGCCTTTGTTAGTTTACAATATTTCCTAATTGCGATACTGTACGCATCTGATCGGTCTTCCTCTCCAAGGAACCAGGATTGACTATGAAGCTAATCTCAATAAAACCGTGCCAGATATTTGCCGCAAAATGCAATTTTTCAGTTTCTCCGCATCACGCTAGACCACCAAACTCAGTGATTCTTGAGCTTAGGTTAAGTATTTGGCTTAGACTTAGTGTTAGTATTAGACATAGTTTGTACAGTCAATGATGATGTAACATTGAAAAATGGCATATAGAGACAATTACCTAGGGAGTAAGTGTAACAGCATGAATCGCAGCAAAAAAGCAACAGCTTGGCACAGTCTCAAATCAAATCCAAAATGGAGACGAAGATCATTTGCGATGCGCAAAGTCGCCGCGAATCCGCCGCGCCAGTTGCATGTCCTTGGGCTGGATGGTGATGCGTTTGGCGTGGATGGCCAGGAGGTTGGTGTCCTCGAACAGGCCCACCAGGTACGCCTCCGCCATGTCCTGCAGGGCCAGCAGCGCTGCTGCCTACAAACACCCACACTATTCTATCAGTACTCTATGATGGTCTTTCGAGGACATTGAGGGAATTGTGAGGGGGTTTCCACAAATTTTGAGCAAAGATTTTGGAACAACTATTCCCAAAGAAGCTAATGCTAGCATGAATGAAAACTGAGCCAACAATCGCTCAAAATGGGGAAAGGAGTCATTGAGTCCAGATTCTCCCAGTTTATCGAAACTATGGCATTGCTGCATTTTGCCTTGGGTTGGGTACTGGAGAGCACTGGGTGGGATGAAGAGGGAACCTGAATGCGAAGGCCAGGCGAGCAATGCTCCATGACTTCCCGAACAAGGCGGGCGAAGGGCGCCTTCTGAATCAGCAGCTCTGTGGAGCGCTGGTAGAGCTTGATCTGCTTCAGCGCATTCTCGCCCGGCTTCGCCTGTCGCCGACGCTCGCTGTCCTGGCAATTTTCTGACCATTGTTTTAAGAAAAATTTTGAAATTTTTTTTGAAAATTTGAAAAAATATCGGTTGAAACGATGGCAGTTGAGAATTTTGGAATCAATTGAATTCGAAAAAGCTTTGAACACAATAGTATCTGGTTGTTGGCTTTGGGCATGCAAAATCTGCGCCTAAAGTTAGAGATGCTGTTGCTGAAAAGAGGCGCTGCCCACAAGTTTTGTGTTTCATAAAAATTTTGGTCAAAAACTTTGCACAGGTCAAAAACCTGCCCCATTTGTGGAATAACTCGAAAAACCTTGCGACGAGTAGCCTTGGACTCAGCGGAGGTGGCAGAGATGCGCTTGGCCTTGGGCAGAGCCTCGACCTTGCCCTGGATGGATTTCTTCGCCAGCTGCTTCGTACGGGCCATGCTGCGAGAGGGAGATGGAGCGGAGGAGTGAAGGTGAAGTTGGAAGTGAGGATGATTGGCAAGAAAATTTTGGACCTATTTATGGGGGTTTTTTGGCGCTAAAAACATAAGCTGGGTGAAAATCTTGATCCCTGCTGTTTTGAGTCTGTGTACTTAGGAATTTGATTGCAATTTTGCACAAGGACAGTTTTGATGAAAATCTAAGTTTTCCTCCAAATTTTGCTTAGCAGAAGAATTATGCCGCATGCATGCACGCAAGCACGCACATGTATTTATGCTTTGCGGAGTACACATACACCGAATGTCAAAAATAGCGACTTTATGTCAAAAATCAGTGAGAAGTCAGTGAGAAGTCAAAAATCAGTCAGTGAGTGATAAAAAAGTGATAGAAATAAAAAAATTAATTGGAACAAAGATTGTCAGTAACCGTACGGTCGCAACTAACTCAGTGGGTCATCACTCACGAAGTATTTTACGCCACTTCCGAGTTGTTTTTTGAACACTTATCAAAAATAATCGATGTCTGATATCCCAAAAATCACTGAAATTTAAAAGATTCGGTAATTTGGAAAAACTAGTTGGCCGATAGTCTACCGACTATTCTAGTTCTCTGTTGACGATACAGCGTGATCAGAACGGAGGCCTTTGTGACGCATTTCTATGTATCAGTCCAGCTACTATGCTGCCATGCTGTTATCATGCTAGAGTGACTTAAAATGGTAAAATGGGATGCTCCCTTTTGTCGAAAGCCGCTAAGCAACCGCTTACCGCAGATAATTATGGAAGCCGATTGTTGCCTATAGGCCTCAGCACTCAGCAGTCCAAGGAAATTAGTTTTTAAATCCCAGATATGAGAAAAATGTGTTCATAAAAGTGTTTGCTTTGAGGAAAACAAGGCATAGCCATAATTGGGAGAAAAAAGATTTATCACTCCAATTTATCATTACGGACATGGATATTTAGTGATCATTAGGGACATGGGCAGTCGAAGAAAATGTCATTTTACCGCTTTTCCCGTAAAGCAATAACACATAGGGTTTTGCAAAAGTTAGGACATCTATTGTTCCATATGTGATTTGCTGTATTCAAATTTTTTGACAACATACGATTTTGACCGATACTCTCGGTTTTTGTAATGGTTTTCTAGGGTTATGTCTAATGTTATGTCTAATTTTTGTAATGGACTAGTAATTGTTTTTGAAGTCTAAAATAGCTTTTGTGCGGACGTAAAACGGTAAAAAACATACTTCGTTGCAAAATCGCCTTTTTTGCTATTCCCCATAATTTGGGATGACAGGACGAAATTGGGAGCAAAGGGAAAGGTCAAGAACTAACAGCTGCTGTCATTCTCAGCTTAACTTCCTCATTCACTGTCACTGTGGCCCATTTCATACCTACTGGTTAACATGTCAAAAGCTTTTTTCCTTATTGCACTGCTCTGTGCTGCCATTTTCAGCGTTCAATGCTGCACCACTAGTTACTACTACACATTTAATGAGGATTTTTTGATTTGTCATGAAACCTTCCTAACATTTGACTTTTTTACACTTTCTTTGCACGTAAATTCCAAAGATGTTACGTTAAATTGTCTTTTTTTGTATACTTTATCTTTTAGCGTCAGCATTGAATCTTAGCAATGCCTATAATTTCAAAAAAAAAATGAAATGAAATTTAAATTTTGTTAAATTGAAATGTCGATGTTTGCAGAGGCATGCGCAGGGCAATGCTGCAAGGAGCAGAGCGTGTGCTTCCAAGGCAAAGCCTGCTGCTGGTCGGGGACGCAGTTTCTGCTCTTCCGCAAGTGCTGCGCATTCGTCCTCATGCAGCTCGTCTGTCTTCCACAATCAATAGATCAAGGGGTACTACTTAGTAGTCTGCTTGAATGCTAGATCAAAATGTGGACCAGTTTTCAGCACTACCTGCTGCAAGACCAGGCTTATTGACCGTTGACGAATAGTTTGAAATTGGAGCTGCTAAGCTAAAAAAGCTTTTATTTTTGAAATTTTAATTTAGTTTATTATCACCTGCATATACCAGTTTATTGAAAGAAAATATAACTATTTTCACGGATTGGCAGAAAAGCAGCCAGTGTCAAAATAAGAAACATTTACCAAAAATATTCGTACAATTGTCGATCATTACTTGAATGAAATGCACTGAATTTCAAAGTCCAGAAAATAATTTAATTTTAGTAATTATTCACATGGTTAACAGCAGAATGTTTCAAGCACAATCATGCTCTTGCTATCCTTGGGTAAAGATAATGGTAAATTTGTCCTTGCTTGAAAATTTTTAAAAAAGAGTCATTGTTGCTTATTGGACTGGTGCGAGGGAGAGAAGAGAACCACCAGTGCCCAGCCCCTCTTTTCGACCCAGGTGTATGTTTTGAGGGTTATTGCCAGATCTTGAAATTGATAAGAGTTGTTGTTTTTCTCACCCCATCCTGCACCAATTGCTCTGATTTTTGCTGCAATGGAAAAACTAACATCGAATCGTAATCGCAAAAATAGTGCCCTACAAATAGTGGAATCTTCTGTGTCACCTGCACTTCGTATGAGCACGCATGAAAAGAGTCTTTGAACTGAGCGCAAAAACGAAATGCAAATGCCCCACAAGCAGATTCCACTTGTCCGACCGATTAGGGAAATTTCGTTGGCTTTAGACTCGGGACAATCAATTATATGGGAGAACAGAGCTCTACTTTCGGCTGGCCGATGCTACAATTATTCTAATTCAACGGCGGCCGATTTGACTTGCCGATGGAAGCGCCTCTGGTATTGGGGCGTAGCGTAAGCACGATCCCCTCTTAGCCAAGATCGATCAAGTGATCGATTTACTTTAGAAAAGCCTGTTGCCATCAACCTTATTGGCGATTGCCGATATTAGCTTATTGATTACGAAACGGACCCTGATGAGCCTGGAACATAGATTGGCCAGAGTGTCTGATAAGGTGGAATTTACTTTTTCTTCACACATACAAAAAAATAGTGGGAATTCAGGATGAAATTATGAAAATTTTTTGATTTATGAATTTTCAATTTATGAAAGCTATTGGACAAAGGAATATTTTTCACAGGCACAATAAAATGCATGTGAACATGCGTGTGAATTTGGGCGTTTTATAAACCGAAAAAGTCTTATCTTAGCTCTTTTTTTCACCATGAAAACTCTGCTGGGAGTGTTCTCGTTGTTCGGGCTCTGCGTCCAGGGATGTTTCCAGCCACCACCTCCTCCACCGCCTCCACCACCTTTACCTCCTCCACCACCGCCTCCCCCGCCTCCTCCTCCTACTACTCCAACAACTACAAGTACCACAACCAAGACTTTTTAGAAATCAAAGTTTGCAGGACAGCATATGCTCAATATTTCAGCTGGCCCTTGGGACTGCCAGAACGGAGTTTTTATCACTTATCAGTCAGAGTACCTCAAAAAAGGTTAAATTTTATGTCTACCTTCAACTGTTCCTGTTTTATGTTTTGCTTTTAGGTATCGCTTCTAAGGAAGAATGTATTGACTACTGCAAAGCAAATTCGGCTCCATGTACTGGCATACTTTATATAGCGAGGGGTGCATGTTACAAGGCTAGTAACGCCAAATTCCCTACAACAACCGTCGAGCCAAATCGCATCTCTTGCTTGGCCCCTAAATGATCATCTAAAACGAATAAAACTTTGCCTGATGAAGGATAAACAGCATCGTTAAGAGACAGTTTGCGAGAGGATTGAGAGGCCTTGTAGGAGGGGTATTCCACTTAGCAAAAATCGAAGGTTCGAGTTGGGAATCGTGATTAGTCCATGGTTTTGGTCCATTTAGTTGTGATCTCAGCCCAACAAACCCTGGCCCAAAATATGGCTTGATTGCTGAGAAATGGCCATTTTTGTAACACCTACTTTTTTGACCTCTGGATGCCCTAAAAATCGATTTTTGGCCAATTTCAACTAAGATTTTTTGACCAACCCCAGACTATTATATATCAATCGAACCGCAAAACTATAACAAATTTCATGGTGACATTGATTTTTTCCAAAAGAAGCATTTTTTTTCAATTGAGTTTTCAAAAAACCGATTTTCGCATTTTGCAATTTTTGGCACAAAAAAACTGATTTCGAAAAAGGATCAAAAAATTCAAGGCTGAGACCTAGCCTATCTTTTTATTCACATTCTTGCCGTCATTTTGGTATATAACACTTTGCAAATGGCTTTGTTAGCAATGGAAAATTTTTGGATTCAAAATTGATAGTCCGATTTTGGCTCTATGTTATAACATAGGCAAAAAATGGCCAAAAAATTTTTGTTCTCAAAATTCAAATTTTTTGACGGGAAATGCTCTATTGGGTTCCCCTGCACCCCGCTGTATCATTTGTTTTCCCAGAATTAGTCCCATTCTGTTCAAACTGAAATGCCCATTTTCCTATGCTTCAACATTGCCTATGCTACAACATAGGAAAAAGGCTGTCTCAGTTTGAGCAGAATGGGACTAATTCTGGGAAAACAAATGATACAGCGGGGTGCAGGGGAACCCAATAGAGCATTTCCCGTCAAAAAATTTGAATTTTGAGAACAAAAATTTTTTGGCCATTTTTTGCCTATGTTATAACATAGAGCCAAAATCGGACTATCAATTTTGAATCCAAAAATTTTCCATTGCTAACAAAGCCATTTGCAAAGTGTTATATACCAAAATGACGGCAAGAATGTGAATAAAAAGATAGGCTAGGTCTCAGCCTTGAATTTTTTGATCCTTTTTCGAAATCAGTTTTTTTGTGCCAAAAATTGCAAAATGCGAAAATCGGTTTTTTGAAAACTCAATTGAAAAAATGTTTCTTTTGGAAAAAATCAATGTCACCATGAAATTTGTTAGTTTTGCGGTTCGATTGATATATAATAGTCTGGGGTTGGTCAAAAAATCTTAGTTGAAATTGGCCAAAAATCGATTTTTAGGGCATCCAGAGGTCAAAAAAGTAGGTGTTACAAAAATGGCCATTTCTCAGCAATCAAGCCATATTTTGGGCCAGGGTTTGTTGGGCTGAGATCACAACTAAATGGACCAAAACCATGGACTAATCACGATTCCCAACTCGAACCTTCGATTTTTGCTAAGTGGAATACCCCCTCTGAATCCTCTCGCAAACCGCCTCTTAAACACCGTCGCTCAGACTGGGTAGACTCACATGACTCAGCATTTCCTCGATGACCACTTCAGAGGCCAGAGGCTTAGGCTCATCAAGGGCATCTGTAGTTGGATCATTTCCGAAAGAGCTTGAGCTAGCCTGGGAGAGAATGGCTTAGCGGGATATGCCCACCGCAGCAATTCGGCTTGGACACGCACGCAGGAGGATCGATCTCTTGTTTTTGATCCGTAAAACACAGCAAGGGACACGAAGGGTGGTCTTTAAAAACTACCGAGTTATCCGCCTAATAGGAATCGCTCACTTTGATGGGCTGTAAAATGTTTTCTAGCGTTTCTGGGACATACGTTCCAATGGTAGCATACAATTTGAACATTTTTAACATTCGCACTAATTAATTAATATTTATGCTGTCCACGTGCGAATGCTCAACGGATCTTGACAAACTTTTTTTCCTGAAAGTTAATGCGATTTTACGAAGATCTGGAGGGATAGGCCTGGAATCGGAGCAAATGAAACATCACTTCCTTGGTGAGAAAGGCTGGGAAATTGCAATATAGTTTTTGTGCTGGAGCACCTGAAGTCTTGATAAATACACACCAGACTTTGGTTTTTAAGAGGCGGAATTCGATAGGCTCAAAATGTGGGATTCCAGATTTGAAAAATGAAGGTTTACCGATTCGGTTGATTTTGTGCCACAATCCATGGCAATTTAGTTCTCATCTCTGTGCCCCAGCCGTTTCCCGAAAAACGGATTGGTTGGCCTAATATGGTCGCTTTTGTAACATGCACTTTTTTGGGCCTTTGAAACCTGCAATTTCAGTTTTTGAAAAATTTTGTTTTAGAAAGTTTAGACACATGTAGACTATTATATATCAATCGAAAGGTAATTTGGAGACAAAAAAGGTGGTGTACTTCAATTCTGATATAAATTGCTCAAAAAGTCGCGAAATCGAAAAAACTAAAATTTTGGTTTTTCAATTTTGGCACAAAAAAACTGATTTCTCAAACCAGTCAAAAAATTCAAGGACGGCATTCTTACCACGTTAAAATTCAGTTTCTTGCGGTCATTTTGATATATAACAAGTTGGGTTTTGGTATGATAGTTTCTGGATATTTTTGATTGAAAATTTGCACTCAACATTTGGCCCTATGTTAAAGCATAGGCAAAATTTCCGGAAAAAATTTTTGGTCTCAGATTTCCATTTTTTCTGCCTAAATACCTTCTTTAGGGTCCAATACACACTACTGCCACATTGGTTTCTTTTGTTTTAGTTTAAAATGGGTCAATCCTGAATCGAATATTTCCTATGCTTAAGCATAGGATTTTCCAGGTTTCAACAAATATTTCTCTGTAGCAGCTGAACGGCTAAGAATTGCACAAAAGACTTGAGTTTTTTTGTTCACAATTCATATATGCTGGTTCTAAATCTGTGCCTATATTTGAAGTTGGTTGAGAAACCACAGACTTACCCTTTTAAGGGATGAATTTTCATGCTTACAACAAAGAGCATTGATAAGTTTGTGGTGCTAGCAGCTGAATTGTTGAGATTTGAACAGACAACTTAAATTTTTTTGTTCACCAATCATCTGTTGCCATTCCAAATCTGTGCTTACTTTTGAAATCGGGTAAGAGACCACGGACTTGCCCTTTTGCCTTCTTCTGTGAATGCATGAAAATTCATCCCTTTTAAAAATCACAAGTCCTATATGCCGATTCTAAATCGTTTGAAATTCTTTAAGAAACCACATACCTTTGAGTGATAAAATTTCATGTATTCAAAGAAGAGCTTGAATCACTTTGTATCAATAGCAGCTAGGACACTGAAAAATCCTGCCTTGGTTCTAGAAAAGAGTATTGATGGACAGGTCAAACTCATGCCGGTGTAGTTTCCCCGGGAGTGCAACAAATGAGGTGCGAGAGGAATGTTCGTAGGCAGGGCCACTGAAAGGGGAGATGCGCTTTTTATTGACTCTGTGTCCAGTGACTGGGATGCCGAGCATTCTGCCGCCTCTCCGATTGCCCACCTCCAACACTGCCTGACACTCGGAATTCCATCTATGCGCCCTAACAGAGTCTCTGACAAGGCTCCTTTCCGAAAGCAACCGCTGTGAGGCGACATGTTGCCTTTTGCACTAGATCTTTCGGCAGACCTTTTTGGCTTCCAACAAAAGCTGGGGATAAATCAGAGCAGATCTCGATGATACTGCAGAAACTGCGAGATCCAGCTCAACTCTTACGGCGTTCTTTTATTGATAAGTCTTGGCATATTATGGCACAGCTCATGGAAGTAATGGTATAGGGAAGTTTAAGCTAGATGGAAGAATGTGTCGTAGTAAGCATCAGTTTCAAGAGTCAAGCTTGCGCATGTCTACTGATGCCCGAAACCACCTGGACTAGAGCCAACTGAGAGGCAGCATCATAAATATTCTCAAAGGAAACGAACACAAAGCGGTGAGACAGCGAAAAGACAACTCTGGGCCTTCCAAGTGACGCATCACATAAAGGTGGTCCAGGAGGAGGTGGCGGGCAGGAAGTCGCCGGTTCCGTCCAGACCTTTTAGTGGGAGTGAGTTCAGATCGGGAGCAGGACTGAAGGACAGAAAAGGGCAACCAGTGAGTGGAGGTGGAGGAGGGGCGGCGGGAGGCAGGAAGGAGTAGGGGGCGGATGGCGGCGGCATGAGGGAGCCTCCCGTGTAGCCCCAATCGGCCAAGCTTCTGTAACTCATCGCTCTTCTTTGGAGTGAAGGAATGAAGGTGGTCATCTGGTCTGTGAAGGAAATGTTTAGGCTCCAGGCCACTATATCAAAGTGTTTGATTTGATGCGATTGAATCACCTGCTCCAGCTAAGATTTCGTCGGAACTTCGTCTACGTTTCGGCTCAAGCAATGCGGAGGCCTAATTTGCCTTTACAAATCTTTCTTCCAGCGCTTAGCTGCTGTGGACCTAAACAACCTAGTGAGCTTTTCTCAGCCAACTCGAATTCGATTGCCATGCAGGCTTTCAATAGCATCCCCTCAGAGGCGCCCCATATCTATCCACCCTCCTGTCAGCTTACTTCCCCCAGATTCACCCAGTAGCGCAGAAAAGAAAGAGCACCGATTGATGGAGGAGGGTGCGGGGCAGTGAGGTAGGGAGGGCGGCAGGCGAGTGGGTCGAGGCGGCGGCAGCGGCGGATAGGCTGACACTGGCTGGCCGCCCCAGGAGGCCGGCATTTTGTAGAAGGCACCGCTCCCTCCATCTCCGCGCCCACCCAGCCCCGGGAACTTGAACGACGGCGACAGCGGGGTCTGGAATCGCACAGAGTCCTTGTACCCAGCTCGCTGAGGTTTCAGCTATTAATCAGGCCCAAAGTTTTTGCGGCATTGGCAATACCAGTGATACCAATGACATTCTTTGTAATGTTGGATGATTGCATTTCAGTGGTTGCAGGATCTCCCGCAGAATGCCCACGTTTGCGGAAGGCTTTGGCAAAGCACCAAACATAGCGACACTTCGCCCTAGGTCTATGCATAGATTAAGGCTTAGATAGTTAGCATAGTGACGCTGAGACTACCGCAAAAACCGGCAATTTGCAGCCAGATCCCAGAGAGATTTCAGTTATTTGACTGATTTTGAAAGAATTTCAGGTCTTGAAAGCCAAAATAGTTGGGCACTGCTGCTCAAATTCCTACTGTCCAATTTTTCTCGAAATCCTTCCTCCCCATTTGGCCATCCATCAGAACCGTTTGCGGCGCTAGAATGCTGGAGGAGGTGGGCAGGCTGGAGGACGGCAGTAGGCTGGCTGGCCGGGCATAGTTCCGGTCGTAGAAGGAGGCCGGGACCCTCCGAGACTTCTTCAGTCCTAGATAAAAGCCTATAATTTGAAATTGGAAAGGAGCAAGCGGCTATTTTACCATCTTTCTGGGCCAGGCTTTTCTTGATGTGCTCCCCGACAGGGCCGTCAGCCCCGTCCTCTGGGTAGTAGGTGACCACTGACTTCTGGGCGGTCAGGATCTGCACCTTGCGCGAGCCACCGCCCGGCTCTGACAACGCTTTGGCATTACAAGATTGTTTCGGTTCGTGGATTTTTGGAAATCATTTGAGGCCCATTTTAAACTGTAACTACCTTAGATCTCGGCTATTCAAAATGAGCCATTTGAAATTAGCACAAAACCTACTTTAAACAGCCCATTTTATATTTTTACGTAGAATCGACGAGAATATTGACTCGTGATAGCGAAACGATATAGGGGTTCGCTATCGAAACATTACCATGATAATTCTGGGTTCGCTGTGAGGGAAGTAGTAAAATGTCGATTGATCCCCGATTTTCTGATGCAAACTGGCAAGACGAAATCGAAACTCAAGAAACCGAGAAAATAACTTGACTTAGCTGCATTGAATGGGATGGACTTTAGTTATGCAATCTGCACTCCTTCTCTCACTTTCTGATTGTTCTACCTTTTTGATCACTGACTTCATTGATGGCTCAGAAAGTATGAATCCGCTTGCTAGACCTAAACCATTGAACATTTTATACATTTCCTAAACCCAGTACAGAACCAAACTGAGACTCAGTCTGAATGCTCTCAATGATACCGACTGACTCAAACTTAAGCCATGAGGAGTAATCAGATATGCCCTATTTACAAGCTTAGGCGTACCCATTCAAATGCCCAAGTTCGACGCAAACATGATTTAAAGGCGCTTCAAGCCTAAGTAGACGTCTTCAACCTCTACAGATCACTCCCACGGTTTTGGGGGGGAGACATTCTCGTGGTTTATTTTGCAAGCTTTAAGGCTTCCCAAGCAAAGCCTTCGCAGTTGCTGATCTAGGTTGCATTCAGCTTTAAGTCTTCGCAAGCAAAGCCTTCGCAGTTGACAAGATATAAATTATTTTTACTAAGCCTAAGCCTTTTTAAGAGTCAGGTAGAAAAGCCGTAGAAGAAAGGCATCCAAAACCGGGTTCTGACCCTGTCT
Organism: Ptycholaimellus sp. GST1_10; assembly: GCA_030248095.1. Taxonomy (NCBI): domain Eukaryota; kingdom Metazoa; phylum Nematoda; class Chromadorea; order Chromadorida; family Chromadoridae; genus Ptycholaimellus; species Ptycholaimellus sp. GST1_10. The sequence continues at coordinate 30,278 of JASANA010008453.1, forward strand.
TCGACCCATTCAAGCATCCAATTTAGGGCCTTGATAATTTTAATTAAAATGTATAAAATCAAGCAAAAGCGCCAAATCAGCTCGTAGTTCCTCATAATTATTTTCACTAGTTCACAGTAATTGACCCGAGGATTATTTCTTTAATGGAGGTGCTAACCTTTGTGGAAAAACATATTATCAATTCTTGCAGCGTTACTAGTCAAACCTTTATCCGAAACTTGCCCTTCATGAGTAGAAAATCAATCACTTTAAATCCACCACTCCCCTAAGACCTAGCCAACTCACTTCTGAGACCCATCCTTGAAGCAGGCTCCGGAACACTCCAGGTCAGAAAGAGGACAGCAAACCCGGGAAGGCGATGGCGTTGGCCTCGCCCAGGACGGTGTACTTGGGCCCCTCCTCCTCATCCGACTGCATGCCTCAAATTCCTACCCTCCCTCCTCCTCCAAAAACATCCACCCCCCGGCTTCCCATTGCTCGCATTCCACGCATACTCGCCTACTGTTTCGGGCCCTCTGCCCGAGTTGCATTCCCTATCCTGCTCAATCTGGCCGGGATTCCCTAAATTCAGAAAAAGACGGCCCTTTGGGGCCTAGAGCTTCAAGTGAGGGTCTTTAGGGCCTGGCGAAGGGTTCTGCCGGAGGGTAGGGATAGAGCCTACAGCTGTTGCCCTGTCAGTTGGCCTCTGACCCCTAGGAGGGGTGCTAGGAGGGGGAGTGATTGGAGGGGCCATTGGAATGCGAGTGCTGCTTTACGGGGCGGCAGAGACAAGCGGTATTTATGCGCTCCTCCTCGGCTAGGGCCTAGACATCTGCGGAATTCGGCTGCCTCCTGTAAAAATGACGAGCCTCTTTCAAATAGTTTGACAGAGGCATTGAAGGGCCCTCTTTGAAAGGCCTCTGGTGCTAATGTTTCGGCTTTTTGGCTGGTTTCGTTTTGCTTCATCGTATGTAATCATCACAGAAAAATAATTAGGAGTTTTCTTCTGCCGGAAATTTCCGCAAATTAACTCCGCGCCACCAATTCAAAGCCTAGCAATGTCAATTCCATCTAGCAGTCCATGTACAGCCAGAAAAACACCAGACACACTGACAATTATGATCACCATCTACTACTGCTCAGCTATCTTCAATTCAAAACTCCTACTAACAGCCATTCCAAGTATTTCACCTACCTCCCAAACTTCAAGAGCACAACCATCCCAGCATCAGGCTTAAGATTAGCCAGCCAGGTCCAGGCAGGCCCCCGCGGCAGGCCAGGAGAGGAGGGATGGGCTCGCAGAAGGGCAGGCCGCCCTCTAGGAGACTCAGCTGCTCCTGGGGGGACGAGGGGAGGCGGGTGCTGAGGCTGGTGATGCAGAGGTGGAGGCTGGCGTTGCTGGCGGCGGACTCAGGAATGGTAGGGCGAGGGAGGAGGCGCCAGGGAGAGCTGGGTGTCAGTTCGCCGGAGGCCCAGTCGGTTAGGGTTTCGTCTGGAATATTGGAGGGGTTTTGAAATTGGGAGTATTGGGAGGAATTGGAGGGGTTTTGAACTGGGAGTATTGGGGAAATTAGGAGTATTTTTGTGGAGGTGGAATAGATTTTAGGATTGTTGGATTAGATGTTGGAACCTGAATGGTTTGCCTTCCAAACTATAGTTGAATCTTGCCGTGTAATTGGTTACTCCTCCTCGAAGGCAAGTATTTTTCTCATCTGCTGAAAAGCGAGTCAAAGGCAGGAGGTCTGTAAATTGCGTGCCAATGGAAACATCGCGCAGCAGAGACTGCACAGAGGAACTGAAGCGGAAGAAGCCCTGTGGCTCTGATGCCTAAGCTAATCATGACTCATCATGATGTAAATCCTGGACTGAATCCTAGGAAGTAATAGAAAAAGCAATCTAAATCCTGGAACTCTGTCCTAAGGAAAATAGAGCTGAACAATCCTCAAATGCTAGCAGAAAAGGAACCAACAATAATGCAATGGTTATTATGCGAATGAGCATTTTGAGAATGAGCGGAAGAAGTTTTGAGCAAAAGTTCTATCACAATTGGCGTATGCAAAAAAAAAGAGAGAATATGCTGGGTAGATGGAAAGGCATAGGTGGTGCTAAAGTGGGTGGTGAACAGTTGGGCCCTATACCGCTACTCTAGTACACCAGCCACTCCACTCCTCCTCCTCCCATCCCATGTTCTCCTCCAATCCTTCCTCCACCACTCCCACTCTGCCCTCCACAGCCTTGGCTTCATGTAGCGGGTAGAGCGGCAAGAGGCACTGCTCATGGAGGCGGCAAGAGGCACACTCTCCGCGTGCGCCCGCACAACATCCACCAAGGCTGTTGAGGAGTGAGTGGGATAGGCGAGCAAGAGTAGGTGAGTGAGAGAAAGGAGGAAGCGGAGTAAGAAGCGAATGCAACCTTAGCTCAAGTTTGGGATGCTAGACAACAAAAGCAAGCTCATGGGCCAAGGATGGGAGAGGGAGATAAAGTGAGTGAGAGAAGTAGAAGAGAATGCCCCTGCCCAGTTAGTCAGTGTCGGATTCAGAGTCGTCGGTGGACTTGCCGCAGCCGTTGCAGAGCTCGAGCGGGACGAGGTTGCCGACTGCCTGCCGCACCTCCCCAGCCTCCGTCTTCACCAGCATGACCCGCACTGCTCCATCCCCGCCCGCGTAGTGCTTGATCACCCGGCCCAGTGGCCAGGTGAGCCGATCCTTCTTCTCGTTGTAGATGAGGACGAGAGAGTTGATGGGCAGAGTGTAGGCAGACTTGGACTTGCGGAGGAAGGAGAGCTGGCGTAGGTGCTGTAGATACTCCCGCTCCCAGCGCCTCCAGAACTCGTCCACTCGCTCCTGTCGCCGGAGCACTTGTTGACGAAGAACTTGAGCAGACGGTGCGATGGGCGGACTGTGCTTGGGGGCGTAGTGGTGGAAGGGCTGGCCGGTGCCGGTGCGTAGGAGGAGGTTCGGAGTGAGGGCTGTGATGTCCTTGCTGTCGTCAGTGAGGGGGACGAGCGGGCGGCTGTTGACGACAGACTCCAGGCGGCTGAGCAGCGTCAGGAACTCCTCCTCCCCCGGCTGCACTCCGCAGAGCGCCGGTCGGAGGCTCCGTTTCAGCGTCCCCACCATTGCCTCCGCTGAGCCTTGAAAGGTAGGTGAACGGGGAGGTGAGAAGTGGAACTGGGGTCCGCGTGCTTGGAGGAGTAGGGCGAGGTTGGGTAGGGCGACGAAGGCCTCGTCTGCCGTGTAATTGGTTACTCCTCCTCGAAGGCAAGTATTTTTCTCATCTGCTGAAAAGCAAGTCAAAGGCAGGAAGTCTGTAAATTGCGTGCCAATGGAAACATCGCGCAGCAGAGACTGCCCAGAGGAACTGAAGCGGAAGAAGCCCTGTGGCTCTGATGCCTAAGCTAATCATGACTCATCATGATGTAAATCCTGGACTGAATCCTAGGAAGTAATAGAAAAAGCAATCTAAATCCTGGAACTATGTCCTAAGGAAAATAGAGCTGAACAATCCTCAAATGCTAGCAGAAAAGGAACCAACAATAATGCAATGGTTATTATGCGAATGAGCATTTTGAGAATGAGCGGAAGAAGTTTTGAGCAAAAGTTCTATCACAATTGGCGTATGCAAAAAAAAAGAGAGAATATGCTGGGTAGATGGAAAGGCATAGGTGGTGCTAAAGTGGGTGGTGAACAGTTGGGCCCTATACCGCTACTCTAGTACACCAGCCACTCCACTCCTCCTCCTCCCATCCCATGTTCTCCTCCAATCCTTCCTCCACCACTCCCACTCTGCCCTCCACAGCCTTGGCTTCATGTAGCGGGTAGAGCGGCAAGAGGCACTGCTCATGGAGGCGGCAAGAGGCATGCTCTCCGCGTGCGCCCACACAACATCCACCAAGGCTGTTGAGGAGTGAGTGGGATAGGCGAGCAAGCGTAGGTGAGTGAGAGAAAGGAGGAAGCGGAGTAAGAAGCGAATGCAACCTTAGCTCAAGTTTGGGATGCTAGACAACAAAAGCAAGCTCATGGGCCAAGGATGGGAGAGGGAGATAAAGTGAGTGAGAGAAGTAGAAGAGAATGCCCCTGCCCAGTTAGTCAGTGTCGGATTCAGAGTCGTCGGTGGACTTGTCGCAGCCGTTGCAGAGCTCGAGTGGGACGAGGTTGCCGACTGCCTGCCGCACCTCCCCAGCCTCCGTCTTCACCAGCACGACCCGCACTGCTCCATCCCCGCCCGCGTAGTGCTTGATCACCCGGCCCAGTGGCCAGGTGAGCCGATCCTTCTTCTCGTTGTAGATGAGGACGAGAGAGTTGATGGGCGGAGTGTAGGCGGACTTGGACTTGCGGAGGAAGGAGAGCTGGCGTAGGTGCTGTAGATACTCCCGCTCCCAGCGCCTCCAGAACTCGTCCACTCGCTCCTGTCGCCGGAGCACTTGTTGACGAAGAACTTGAGCAGACGGTGCGATGGGCGGACTGTGCTTGGGGGCGTAGTGGTGGAAGGGCTGGCCGGTGCCGGTGCGTAGGAGGAGGTTCGGAGTGAGGGCTGTGATGTCCTTGCTGTCGTCGGTGAGGGGGACGAGCGGGCGGCTGTTGACGACGGACTCCAGGCGGCTGAGCAGCATCAGGAACTCCTCCTCCCCCGGCTGCACTCCGCAGAGCGCCGGTCGGAGGCTCTGTTTCAGCGTCCCCACCATTGCCTCCGCTGAGCCTTGAAAGGTAGGTGAACGGGGAGGTGAGAAGTGGAACTGGGGTCCGCGTGCTTGGAGGAGTAGGGTGAGGTTGGGTAGGGCGATGAAGGCCTTGGCGAGGTCGCAGTAGATGGTGCCGCTGGAGACCCCGTGCTTGGCCCAGATGCGCTCCAGGGCGGAGTAGACGGAGTTGGCGCTGTAGTCGTACAGGATCTCGAAGCAGGCCGCCCTCGTTGCTGCACAGAGCATCACCAGGATCCATCGCTTGACGATTTGGTGAGTGGAGGTGGTGAGGTGGAAGGGTCCGGCTTGGTCCATGAAGGCGTTGGTGAAGGGCGGCTGGTCTGGCGTGGTCCTGGAGCTGGGCAGTGGCGGCGGTTCTGGGTGGGTGCAGGGGCGTCGATTGGTGCGCTGGCACTCGTAGCACTTGTTGAGCACTGCCCGTACTGCTTGCCTCCCCTTGGGGATCCAGAAGCGAGTGCGTAGGTTGGCGAGGGTGGTGGTGATGGAGGAGTGGATGCCGTGTAGGTGGACGTCGTGGATGAGCATGGCGGTGAGCGGTGAGGCCTTGGGTAGGAGTAGAGGGGCGGTGCCGGAGACTCTGCCGCCGACGACGATACAGGCATTGCTGTCAAGGCTGAGGTCCAGGCTGGCGATGAACTTGGCGTCCTTGTCCCCGCGTAGGCATTTTCCCGGCGATTCCAGTCGCTGCCTTGCCCCGGCGAAGTAGTAGCACTGCTCATAGTTGATGAGGGTGAGGAGTGTGGCATGGAGTTCATCCGAGGTGAAGGTGGTGCAGGGTAGGAACTTGAGGCGTGCGAAGGCGTGCAGGGCGAGGTCCAGGTGCTCCTTGCCGAAGCCCAGCAGGAACTCGTGCGCTCGTCTGCTCATCCCTGCCTCTGTCTCCTCCTCCTTCCCTGCCTGCAAATTGAGGTGGGCCTGAGGAGGCCTGGCGAATTTTTCACTCTTTTCCTCCTGCTCGCTGAGGGAGGCTTTTTGCCTGGTGGATTCTCCGCTCTTTTCCTCTTGGGGGTGGGTCTTTTGCCCGGCCTCTTGGCTCTTTTCCCCTGAGAGGTGGGTCTTTTGCCCGGCCGTTTGGCTCTTTTCCTCTCCTTTCTTTTTTCCTGGGGGGAGGGAGGCTTTTTGCCTGGCGAATTTATCGCTCTTTTCCTCCTCCCCTTGCCCTCCTCCTCCACCATTTCCCAGCTGCGCGATTGTTTCAGGGGCTCCTTGAGGCGTTGGAGGGCCGGGGCAGCTGGAGGGCCAGGTGGACTCTGGCTGGAGTAGGAAGTCGGGGCCGGAGTAGAAGTAGCCGGTGGCCAGGTCGTTGAAGGTGCGAGGCTTGGTGGTCCAGTCTGCTGGATTGAGCTCCCCGGGGCAGTGGTAGTAGAGCAGGCCGCAGCTGGTGCTGAGCATCTCGTTCACCCTCCTCTCCTCGTAGAGGCGTAGCTTTTCTTTCCCCTCCAGCCAGTGTAGTACGATGGAGGAGTCGGTGAAGAGGATGGCTTTGGAGATCTTGTGGGGGCCGCTGAGTGCGTGGTAGATGTGGTCGACGGTGCGGGAGGCCAGCAGGGCCGCCCACAGCTCAGCGCGCGGTGTGGTGACCTTCAGCCCCTTCTTCCCCGTCTTCTGGGGCAGGAGGCGGCTCTTGGCAAAGATGAGACGTGAGTGAGGTGGCTGGACAGCATAGATGCAGTAGCCGTAGGCATGGTCGCTTGCGTCTGAGAAGCCGATGAGGTTGAAGGCATTGCTGGTGTCCTCGATCAGGCGGCGGGGGAAGCGCAGCTCTGTCAGGCGTTCCAGCTCCTCTCGCAGCTCCAGCCACTCTTTCTCCACTCCCTTGCTGGCCTCTTCCTCCCAGGGCGTAGTTGAACTCCAGCTCTCTCTCCAAAGCTGTCTTCCTTTGAGCAGCAGAGGTGAGAACCAGCCGAAAGCATCGTAGACGCGAAGTAGCTCGGAGAGTAGGTGGGCACGGGTGAGCTTCTTCTTCTTGAAGGCGGGTGGAAAGGTGGTGAGGGTATCGGTGTCGGTGTTCCAGATGAGGCCGAGGTTGCGGATGGAGGTTTTGTTGGCTCGTTCGTCCTCCTCCAGGCTCTCCTCCACTGGCTTGGCATCGCTCGCGTACTCCCGCAGCACGAAGAGGCCGGACTTGAACAGCTGCTTGATGCCGTTGGCCAATCGCACTCCGTCCTCCTCCGTCTCGAAGCCACAGACGAGGTTGTCCATGTAGACGAGGTCGGGGACGGTCTCCATCTCCTCCTGGCTGAGCCCGAAGTCGTTGCCGTCGGCGATGGCGCTGGAGCAGAGGTGGCGGATGCAGGAGAGCAGGACGGCCGGTGAACAGGTTGCTCCCATGATGAGCCTGGTGTACCTGAACACTTGAAAGTGATCGCGGGTGAGGCGGCCTTGGTCGTCCGGTAGCACGATGCGTAGTGCGTCCCGGTCTTGCGTCCTGATGCCGATGGTGTAGAAGGCGGATTTGGCGTCAGCAACGAAGGCGTGGCGGCTGGCTCGAAGGCGTAGTTGAACTTCCAGGAGGCCGGTGAGGAGGTTGGGACCGGTGTCCAGGATGTCGTTGAGGCTGAGGCGAGTGCTGCTCTTGGCAGAGGCGTCGACGACGGGGCGGCACTTGGTGGTCTCCGAGGTCTCCTTGAAGACTGGGAAGTGGGCGAGGTGGTGGATGAGCGTGGGGTCAGAGCTGTCCTGCGTCCCGTCCACCTTCTCCAGGATCCCTTCCTCCTTCTGGCGCTCAAACTCCTTGTAGTAGCAGTCCTTGTCGGAGTCTTGCAGGCGTTGGTGGGTCCCGATGGCGCGGCGCAGGGCGGAGGCGAAGTTGGTGGCAACGGTGCCGGCATCCTTGCGGAAGGGGAGGCCGATCTCCAGGCGCCCGTCCGGCTCACGCTGGATGTCGCCCAGGAAGTCCGCGTCCAGCGGCTCCTCCTCCTTCAGCCCGAGCAGCTCCAGCTCTGCGTTCTTCTCCACCGCCTCCTGCAGGCGTTGAGCTTGTGTGTGAGAGAGGAAGCAGGTGCCCTTGGCGATGGCGGCGTGAGGGAGGCGTCCTTGGAGCAGGCGGCCGAAGCGCGTGGCGTAGACGGCGAGGCCGTTGCCCAGGTCCTTCTTGTGCCCGATGACCTCCTCGTAGTAGTCGAGGCTGAGCAGGACGTCCACTTCCACCTCCACAGGTGGATCCTGTGGCAGGTTCACGACTCCCCGCAGCTTCTCCTTCAGCTTGTCCGGGAGCCTTCCTCCTAGCACTAGCGGGGCGGCAACGGCATCTGCGAGCAGTCCTAGCACCACCACCTCCCCCCCGCTGGCGTTGCGCAGGGCGAAGGCGACCGTGTGCGTCTTGATCTCCTTGGCATGCTTGGTGTGGGCGGTGGAGACAAGGACGGTGATGCTGGCGCCCTTCTGGAGCTGGAGCTTGTCGGCCAGGGCCTTGCGGATCCAGGTGAAGGAGCTGCCGGAGTCGAGGAGCTGGAAGCTGGAGGCGGAGAGGCCGGAGTCCATGTTCACTGCCTCCGCGTCGAATGAGCCCATGATGACGCCTGGAAGCGATGAGGAGCAGGTGAGGTTGGAGGCCTGGCCGAAGGCGACGCCCTTGGGGCAGGTGATGGGATCGTTGCCAAACTTGGAGTAGGCGAAGGCGTTGATGGCGTTCTCGCGCTTCTCCTCGTGCAGGGCGGTGCGGTGGCGGCGTTTGCAGACGCGGCACACGTACTTGGAGCGGCACTCGTCGGCCTGGTGGTTGTGGCCAAGGCAGTTCAGGCAGAGCTTCTCCTTCTTCACTGCCTCCCGGCAGCTGACCGGTGTGCTGTAGACGGTGCAGTCGCTGGGCCAGTGCTCCGTGCTCTTGCAGAGCGGACACCTGGGGCTGGCTGCAGGTTTGGACTTGTCCTCCCCTGAGCTGGGCTTTTCGCCTCTTTTACCCCCTCCGCCCCCACCTCCCTTTGGCTCTTTTTTGTTTTTCTTTTGTTTCTGATTTTTTTGGTTGGCCGGGGTGGGGGTTGGAGGCTGTCCTTCTTTCCCGCCGTTGCCGGTGGCCTTGGCGGGGCCGGCGAAGAGGCCGCTGGAGGAGTAGGAGGTGAGCTCCAGGGGCCGCGAACGAAGCTCCAGCTGCAGGTAGCCCTCCAGGCTTGCGTAGTCTGGGTACTGATTGAGACCTAGCTGGACACGGCGGTGTGCCAGGTCTGAGCGGAGCTTGGGCGGGAGGTGGCTGTAGAGGGTGAAGGCCAAGGTGTCTAGAGCTTGAGCTGGTTGACCGAGAGCGCGCAGCTGTCGACCGGTCTGGACGATGATGTCGTGGAAGTTGTTGAGGCCCTCCCAGTCGTCCTCGGAGGCGGGGCCGGCCAGGTTGTGGATGCGGTGATAGAGGGCGTTGATCTGGTACCCTGGCTGGTTGTAGTGGGAGTCGAGGTGAGTGAAGGCGGACTGGTAGGCCCCAGGCTGCCACGGCTTGTAGCTGGCGATCTTGGCGAAGGCGGCGCCGGTGATGCAGGAGCGGAGGATGTCCAGCTTTTTGTTGTCGGAGATCGGCTCGCGGTCCACGACGCCCGTCCACCACTCCTGGAAGCCCAGCCAGGCCGTCACGTCTGTCCCATTGAAGGTTCTCTTCTCCCGGTACTTGAAAAGCTTCTCGAAAAAGTGTGAGGGGCGATTGAGAGGAGGTAGCTGAGGTGGCTGTTGCTGCTGTTGGCCTTGGGCTGGCGTTTGGGCGAGGGTGCCTAGGCCTTGGTAGGAGAGAGTGGACCCGAAGAGGTTGGCGCCGTTCTGAGAGGTGTTGGAGTTGGTGGCCACCTCCGGCTGTGCTGGTGTAGGGGGTGTGGGTGCGGTGGAGGTGCCGGCGGCGTTGTCGGTCTTGTACTGGGCGGCGGCAAGGGCCTGGATCTGCTTCTGCATCTCCCCCAGCATTCACGACATCGTCTTCTCCTCCTCCAGCCTCTTCCCCTCCTTCTGCTTTGCCTCCACCTGCAAAGCCCTAAGCGCAATGAGAGCCTGTTGGAGCTGTTGTTGGAGGGCGGCGTTCTGGGCGGAGAGGGCGGCGGTCTCGGTGTTGCTCTCCTCGTCCTCGGAGGCGGTGTAGTCGCCCTCGGTGCGCTCGGACTCGGCTTCGGGGATGAACGTGTAGCTGATGGGCGTGGTGCCGGAGCGAGTGGTCTGGGGCTCGAGGAGGCCTTGCTGCAGCAGCTGGTCCCGGAAACTTACCGGCTCCTCCTCCTGGGCGATGTAGCAGTCGGGGCAGGTGTAGCGTAGCTCGAGGGCTGGATGGGTCTGTGGGGCGTCGCGGGCGCTGTTGTAGATGTCGGCGGAGGCGCTGCCCTTGGGGTTGAAGAAGCGGTCGGTGTGGTTGCGGCAGGTGACGGTCTTGCAGCAAGAGCAGCGCAGGAGGTCCTTGACGTGGCGTAGGGCGTGGCAGTCCTCGTTGCAGCGGTGGCCGGCCTTGGCGGAGAGGCAGACGTCCATCTTGTAGCTCTTCAGTCCTTAGGAGGACTCTCAGGAACTAAGTTCTGATAGCTTTTGCCCTAAAGAGGGCAGTTGAGCTCTAGATAGGGAAGTGTGGGAGTAGATGTGATGAAAGAGGGTGTGTAGGAGGCGAGGGTAGGTATTGAGCCTAAGTGGGCGTGTCTAAGGCGGTTGGGTGGAAAGTTCGGGAAGGCTGCGTTGTCAATAGAATGACGTCAGCAGAGGTGGGGTGAGGAGAGAAAGAGAGACTGGAAGGTGAGCGGGGGGCTGAAGGCAATGATGAGCTGGGCGAAGGTGGCGTAGTTGATGTCCTTGCCGACTCAGAAGCTCCAGCTGAAAGCCACACCACCAGCAGAGAACATTCTCGAATCCCAAACAAACAACCAAAAGGAGAGGTGAAAACTAGGTCTTCTCAGACTCTAGCTTCACCAAACACGCTGAGAGATGCCGAAGAGGAGTTGGAGAGGGTTGAGGATGGCTGTGAACTTGGGGCTGGCGTAGGTGATGTAGCCGAAGTTCTGGCCGGAGTCCTCGCTGTTCCCGCTGCTGCCGATGATGAAGAGGCGGATGGCGGCGTTGCTGGGCGGCGGCGGGAGGTTGTCCAGGGCCTAGTCCGGGTGTGGGATGGCCAGGGGCTCCACACTCTGCCGTGTAATTGGTTACTCCTCCTCGAAGGCAAGTATTTTTCTCATCTGCTGAAAAGCGAGTCAAAGGCAGGAGGTCTGTAAATTGCGTGCCAATGGAAACATCGCGCAGCAAATCTTTTAGATGAATTTTTGATGATTTTAATTTTAGTTAATTCAAACTCTTGCGCTGAAGTGAAAATTAAATAGTTGTTACGGATTAACATTATTTTCAATAAGGTAAATGAAGTTAGCCGTGTAAATTTTTCGCCGCACTTCAGGGCATTGTTGAAACAGTCAAAGCAACACCAAAACAATTTTTGTGACATCTCGCGATGACAGATTGTGATATAAAATAAAAACTGACTTAAACTGTTTTAATATATGGTCAATAATTTGAATAGATAATTCAAAACGCTCTAGACCGATTATGTATGCAATATTTAGCCTCCCTTTAATGCATCCTTGAAACATCACAACTCTTCCAGCCAATTTCAAGACAACGCAACGGCTACTTGTTGTGACACTCACCTGCAGGTTTCACTTTTTCACCAGCCATCAACATTCTGCTCATCCATCAATCAGATTTGATCTCCTGTGCTCCTCAGGCAGTGAAGGCCTCTAGAAAGGGTGTCTATGTGACCTAGTGTGTGATGTGTAACCAGGGTAGAGGCGTGTGGCGAGGTTGAAGGTGAGTGGAAGAGGGAACTGGGGTCGGGCACTGGCCAGAATACGCGGTGTGCAGGCGTCATAGTGTAGGTAGAGATAGGGTCGTCCACCTAATGAAGCGTCATGGCCCAGCCGACTGTGCGTGGAGAGAAGGCGTTCCTCGTCTCGGCTTCGCTCCAGCTGACATCCAATTGGTCTTGGAGGAAAGTGACAGGAAAATGTGTTTGGGGATTTTGGAAGTGATTTTGAAAATATATTTGGGTGTGGAAGTGGAATGCGGCAAGAAAATATCTTTGGAAGTTAATTTTGACGGTTTTTGTTAGGTTTTTGGGTAAAGTCTTATTTCTTGAAAGTTATGGGGGAGATCATTTGACTCCAAAAAATGAACTGACATAATATTGGCATAGTATGAGAAAAATACTTTGAAAATTTCCGAATCTTACTAGATTAATACGGGCTAAGCATCTGACGCTAGATTTTAAACAACTGAGCAAAAAATTGAAAAATGGTTTTCCCGAAATTGAACCCTTGAATGGTTGCGGAGCTGGAAGGAGACGAGGGAGCGGAAGTGGAGATGGAGCCAGGCGTTGGAGGGCAGCGGACAAGCCCGGTAGTTGGCTTCGGAGGAAGGCAGGTCCAGGATGGGACAGTCTAGGAAATGCATCAAATCCCTCTCAAACAAAATAGGAGAGGCTAAAAATCTGCAACCAGGACTATTCGGTATCCGCAGATCGGTGCGAGTGGCCAGTGCATGTCGTTGGGCAGCATAGGCGCCCTGGCAAGCTGCGTAGCCGCCGAAGTCTGGGCTCAGCTCGTAGCGGCCTCTGGAATTTATTATTTATTGCTTTCTAGACGTGAGGAAATTCTCCAACATTTATTTATTGTAATTTATTAGGCTCTTTAATTACAAGTTTCATCGTCATCACGACCGAATCAAAAAATTTGATTGATAAAAAAACGATGAAACTTGTAACTTAAAGGAAAATATTACAATAAAAAATAGACTTAATAAAATTTTTGACCGCGGAGCGGCCCGAAGGGCCGCTCCGCGGTCTATAGAGGTTACAGAACTTTTGTCCTCATATATATATATGTATATATATCTGCAAGTGCTGGGCACGGGCGAATTCTCAACGGATCTGGACATACTTTTTTTTTCCTGAAAGCTATCATGTGCCGCTTGGATCCTGGAGGGGTGGAACCGGTTTCCGACCATTTGAAGCATTACTTTTTTGGGTAGAAAGGTTTAAACATTGCAATATACAGTTTTTGCGCTCTAGCACCTGTAATCTTGAGAATTGCACAAACAACTTGAGTTTTTTTGTTCACAAGTCGTATATAACGATTCCAAATCTGTGCTTACTTTTGAAAATGGTTGAGAAACCACAGACTTGCCCTCTTGAGTGACAAACTTGCACGCATGACAATAGAATCAATAATTAGTAGCAGCTGAACGGCTGATAATTGAACAGAACACTTGAGTTTTTTGTTCACAAGTCGTATATAACGATTCCAAATATGTGCTTACTTTTGAAAATGGTTGAGAAACCACAGACTTGCCCTCTTGGGTGACAAACTTTCATGCATGACAATAGCATCAATGATTAGTAGCAGCTGAACGGCTGATAATTGCACAGAAGACTTGAGTTTTTTTGTTCACAAGTCGTATATAACGATTCCAAATCTGTGCTTACTTTTGAAAATGGTTGAGAAACCACAGAATTTTCCTTTTGAGATGCAATGATCACTTTCACAGCAGACTTTTTCCTTAATTTTTTGATTTTACTACATGTGGAGGTGTAAGCGCTCCGCGGTCACCTATTGCGCTTTGCGCCATATACTTGTTTGATTCGGTTTTGATGACGATGAAACTTGTAATTAAAGAGCCTAAAAAAATTACAATAAATAAATGTTGGAGAATTTTATTTTGATTTGGTTTTCCAAATAACAATTTGATTTCTTGGCTTGGCGCCATCTGGATATCCCCAGAATCATGACAGTTGATTGAAAATTTTGGAGCAACAAGAAATTTGATTCGTAAATTTCTGTCATTGTTTTTTTGCACGGACGTGTGGGCTTATTGGTAATCGTAGAAGGGTTCTTAATAGCTCAGAACCGCCTATATTCGAAACCTTTGCGCTTCAGTTTCAGCTGAAAGATAACAACAGACAGCAAAATCAGTTTGACTAGTGAAAACGCAAAACAATTGAGTTAAATGTGTACCGATATCCTGTGAACTTGAGCTGACAAGCGACGCCCTTCGCCGCGTCCTCCAGTGTGGAGTAGGTGAGGTAGACGTAGCTCTTGAATCGACTGAATTCCGGCCCACTGGTCAGATCCCACTCCGCCTTGTCTGTGCTCACGCCGAAGCACCTCCAAAGCACTTTTTAGTCTTTGAAGAAACCTTAGAGGTGCTTAGTGATGGATTTGTTAATGTTTCTCTGTTCATGTGGCTTCACTTTGACTAGTTCGATTCAATTTGATCTGTTCCAAGAGTCCAGTATTTTTTGTCGAACTCAATTTTTTTTGAAATCTTTTAGTCAGGCATTGTTACATCATATTTTTTGGAAAAATAACATTATATAATAATCCACAAGACATCGCAAGACATCCATTGCACCTTTTTAGTCCCTGAAGAAACCTTATGGGGGCTTGGTGCTGGTTTTCGTAATGTTTCTTTGTTTATCTGCTTTTGCCTTGACCGGTTCGATTCAATTTGATGCGTTCCATGATTCATAATGTTTTGTCAACCTCATAATATTTTATCACATTTTGCTGTTAGGCATTGTTGCATCACATTATTTCAAAAATTACATTAAAAAACCAAAAGGCTATGCAAGGTTTAAATTCGCTCCCCCTTCAATTGTGAGTGAATGCAACGTGTACAAGGGGGCAAAAGGTGGAGAGTGGGCTGTCACCTCGAATTCGCTCATCAATTTCAGCAAGTGCTCCCTAACGAATGGCCATAAATATAACCAGCCTTGACCCTGCGTTTGAATCAATGCACCCAGCCAGCGTCATGAATCCCAGAAGATGCCTGACCTTTTCATGCATAGGAAATCTTTCCTTCCCCAGACCATTAGCTAACAGCCATTTCAATCATTTCCCATTTTTGTTTTCTTGCCGTTTGGTTATAATGAGAACGAAGAAAGACGATACATTAGATTGGATTCTATTATTAGATAACATTCCGTTAATCATCGCATCTATCTCAGCTACGAAACATCAGCCCTCTCAGTAGCAGCGCAGCCCCCTAAAACCTCTCACCAGATCAGTGGCTAACTGTATTTTTCACCAGTCCCTTTTCGCTCGCAATTAGGCTACTGAAAATTCAGACAAGTGGAGACTAAAGATTCTATCGTCAACATGCAAACGTGGATTGGTTTCAAGGCCTCACTCAACGCACCCACCTCAGCTACGAAACATCCGCCCTCCCAGTAGCAGCGCAATCCCCTTCCTATCAGACAAGCAGACCCCAAAGACCTCTCAGCACATCAATGGCTATTCGCCTTCTTAATCAACGCCTTACAATTCCAACAAGTGAAGACCAAAGATTCAAACGACGAGCAACCTTCATTTTTGACCGCGGAGCGGCCCGAAGGGCCGCTCCGCGGTCTATAGAGTTTACTGAACTTTTGTCCTGATATATGCGTATATATATATTGGGCTGGCGCGAGGGAGCGTAGCGAAGTGTCAGCGCCCAGCCCCTCTTTTCGACCCAGGTGTATGTTTTGAGGGTTATTGCTAGATCTTAATTTTGATAAGGCTCTAGCGCCTCACAGGAAGCTTCAATCTTTCTGATTCTTTGTGCATTGGAAAGAGCAACATCGAATTGACTATAGTTTCTTTTTTGACTTTTGCATAAAACGAATTATTTTCCCATGAAAAATGCAAAAAACCGTGTGTCCGAACTCCTCCTTCTCCTCCTCCTCCTCCTCCGCATCTATTCAATGGACGATAGTAGGTATTCATTTCTTCCCCCCATCCCCTTCCCCGGGTCCCTGGTCCTCAAGTATTTATTTAATCTTAGCTCGTCATTTATGCGATGAATCATATGGACCAGTGGTGTAGTGGTGAAAGCGATTGTGCATATGGATAAAATTCGAAGGTTCGAAACCTTCTCAAACATTCATTTTTATTTTTGTTTTTTTGAAGTTGAGAAACCAACTAGTACCATCGCCAGGCCAAAATTAATGCTATTTTCTCCCAAAAATCGTCTGCCCGGAGTATAAGTCAAGAAAATTTCTGTAAAATAAGTTGTGCCAATAATTTTGCATTGTATTTTTCAATTTCGAATATTTTCTTTTCGTCATATTTTTTAAACAAGTTTTTTCTACAATTTTTTATATATTGAATAAAATTTTAATTAGGCATATAATCAACAATATAAAATTTGTATTTATAAATTTTATCCTATATTAAAAGTGGAAGAAATAACTGGTACCATCGGCAGGCCAAATGTGGGGCTCTTTTCTCCAAAATTTGCAATTGCCTCGAGAAAAAAGTCAAGGAAATACATTTCCTACTAGTGGAATCTGCTGCGTCATCTGCATTTTGTTTTTGGGCGCGCATGAAAAGAGACACAGAACTGCGCGCCAAAAACAAAATGCAAGTGTCCAAGCAGCAGATTCCACTAGTAGGAAATGTATTTCCTTGACTTTTTTCTCGAGGCAATTGCAAATTTTGGAGAAAAGAGCCCCACATTTGGCCTGCCGATGGTACCAGTTATATATATATATATGTATCTGGAAATGCTGGGAACGGGCGAATTCTCAACGGATTGGGTCAAACTTTTTTTTCCCTGAAAGGTAATGCTATTTTAGGAAGATCTGGAGGGGTAGACCCGGAATTTGAGCATTTGAAACATTACTTTTTTGGGTAGAAAGGTTGAAAAATGGGGTATGTTGAGAAATGGCGAATTCTCAACGGATTGGGACAAACTTTTTTTTTGCTGAAAGGTAATAAAATTTTAAGAAGATCTGGAGGGGTGGAACAAGTCCCGGAGCATTTGAAACATTACTTTTTTGGGTAGAAATGTGTTAAAAATGGGGTATGTTGAGAAATGGCGAATTCTCAACGGATTGGGACAAACTTTTTTTTTGCTGAAAGGTAATAACGTTTTAAGAAGATCTGGAGTGGTGGAACAAGTCCCGGAACATTTGAAACATTACTTTTTTGGGTAGAAAGGTTGAAAAATGGGGTTTGTTGAGAAATGGCGAATTCTCAACGGATTGGGACAAACTTTTTTTGCTGAAAGGTAATAAAATTTGAAGAAGATCTGGAGGGCTGGAACAAGTCCCGGAGCATTTGAAACATTTTTTTTTGAGTAGAAAGGTTGAAAAATGGGGTATGTTAAGAAATGGTGAATTTTCAATGGTTTGTGACAAACTTTTTTTACTTGAAAGGTAATAAAATTCTGCAACGTTCTGGATTTGGTCCCCAACCTTTTGAAACATCCCTTATTTGGGTAAAACTCGTAAAAGTTAAGACTTGTGAGGTGTTTAGCTCCGCGGTCACCTATTGCGCTCTGCGCCATATACTTGTTTCGATTTCGATGATCATCACTGCCGAAATGCTCACGTATTGCCTTCAAGGCCGCGGTCATCGGACCCAGCTCAGCTACGAAACATCCGCTCTCCCAGTAGCAGCGCAGTCCTCCCAATTCCTTCAGACAAGACCCCTCATGACCTCTCACCAGCTCAATGGCTATCTGCCTTCTTAATCAACCCCTTTTTGCTTGCAATTAGGTTACTGACAACTCTAACAAGTGAAAACTAAATTCTAAGTGATTCAAAAATACTTCACCACTGCATCCATTCAAACCCTATCCCAAGCCTATAAAGCCTACGTCCTCCCTCATCTCACATATGCCTCACAAGCCTGGGCACCCCTCTCTCGTGCTGACCTAAAACGCCTGGAAAGTGTGCAGAAATCATTCTCTCGCTTCATTTTCCTTCAGGCAAACAGACGCCAAAGGGGCCTAGGATATGAGGGGCGATGTAAGCTACTAGGCTGGGAATCCATCGAAAATCGCTTAGCAATGGCAGGCCTCCTCCTACTCCGCCGCTGCTATAGGACAGTTCGAAAAGCACATGATTCTGGAGTCGTCCAGGCAGCCCAGCTCTCACCCCCTCACAACTGGCCCTCCCTTATCTCCAGTAGCGGAGCAAACACCCGCTGGCTTCTCCCCTCCAGCCGACCCTCACTCGCCAGCCCTGAAGCTTGGACCCCGGCGTCCTGCTACTACCAGGAGTCGGGCGTAGCTGCTTGAAGAACTGGAGAAAAATTGATTCAAAAAAAAGTCCGGGAAAGTAAAAGTCCGGGAAAGTACTGGAGGGAGGAGGAAGCGTTCAAGACCGGAGTTCGGCAGTTGCTGGGTGGCGAGCTCTGAGATCAAAATGCCTATGATCATGCACTTGCCTTCTCTACTTGCAACGCTGTGATGAGCCTCAATCCATTTTCTTTGTTCGGCTGTTTCCTTTAGGGACAGCCTTCTCCAGCATAAAGCTGACAACCTTCAAAAGCAGCTAGCACGTGTTGATTGTCCTCAATGCCTCACTCTTCCCACCCAGCTCAGCTTCGAAACATCCGTCTTCCCAGTAGCAGCGCATTCAAATATCCTCTTCAGACAAGCAATCATCCCTCAGCAACCCTCACCAGATCTATGTATAGCGAGCGATCTGCCTACCTAATCGACCCTTTTTGCTTGCAATTCGGCTACCGGCAATCCAAACAAGTGAAGACTAAATTGAAATGAAACGAGCCTGGGGATTGGCTTTATTGCCGTCGCTCATCGCCCCCAGCTCAGCTACGAAACATCCGCCCTCCCAGAAGCAGCTTATTCTTCCCCTCCCCTTCAGACAGGCAGCCAACCCCAAGAACCCCTCACCAGGTGAGCTGATGGTCGGGCGGGAGCGGGAGCATGGAGGCGGTGGAGCTGGCGTTGCGCCCGGTGCAGATGCGCAGGTGGACGGCGCTGAGAGCTTCTGGCAGCGGCAGTCCGTGCTCGTCCACCAGCTCACTGCCCAGGGCCAACTCTGCCCAGCAGAGCAGCAGCAGGGAGAGACGGAGCATCACTGGCGAGATTTAGGGGCCGTTCAGGCCACGCCGGACTCCATGCTGGGGCTGAAGAAGAGGCCAGGTGGGTTGGCCTTTTTGAGTGGCAGAGAAGAGAAAAGAAGGAAAAAGTTTTGCCAGATGGCTGGTTAAAGCAATGGCACAAAAGTGAGGATTGGGAGACTGATAGATGACATGATTGAGCTGGGGCTGAAGAAAAGGCCGCTGGATTGGCATTTTTGAGTGGCAGAGAAGAGACAAGAGGGAAACGGTTTGTAAGATAAGATGGCTGGTTCAAGCAATGGCACAAAATTGAGGATTGGGAGACTGATAGATGAAATGATTGAGGTTGGATGGTGTTTGGTTTTTGGGTCACAGTAGCCGAATTTAGCAGAGCAAGGGAAAATAAAAATGAATTAGGAAGATTGAATGGTGTCGGATAGGAAGTGTCTAAATCTAAACTGGGGTAAAGAGGGGTGGGAAATGGAGGGGCACGTGTACTGGGCATGCTCACTGAATGGTTCAGTAAACTGTTATTTGGAGAACCATTTAGAGAGCACCAACAAGATCGTTCATCAGATTTTCAGTGGGTACGAGCAATAAACTATCGAAACATTTGAGCAGCCAGTTGACGTCCTAGAGAAAGTTGTCAACAGAAACGCCAGTTGACTTGACGAGACGCTCGCCAATTTACAGCAGACTTAGAGTGACGCGAATGGACAGGACCAAAAAAGTGGGCGGACGGACAAAATACTGGGCCCGTTGGTGGGAGGCGAAAACGATATAGGGACGGGGCGCGAAACGAGATTTGCGCCCGCCTCCCTTCCCCGAGTGCGGCATATATGCACACCAACACCAGCAGAGGGAGCGGCCTTCGACCAAACCAGGGGGGAGGGAGGGAGTGGCTAACCGTCCCTCACCCCCTTGATTGCCGACCCTCCCTTCCTTTCCCTCTCTTTCCCTCCCTCCTGCCCTTCCACTATAACCGTCTTCTTAGTTGGAACGGCCTTCCCTAATGATTCCCTGCGACTCTGCCTGCATCTCTTGCAGGAAGGAGAGTGGTGAAATATGAGGTCATCAGCAACTCATTTCGGCTCTAGATGACCATAAAAAGGGCCATGGCTTTTTATTCGGCTAGTCCGAGTTTTATTTGAGAGAAGAAGGAGTGGCAAATGAAATGGAGTAAAAGAGGGCGAAGCAGCAAAAACCGAAAATGCCGGATGAACAAAGGCAAATTGCTGCGAATAAGCCTCTTTTTAACCATTTTTCGGGTAGATACATGACCCTGGTATTCAGACACCTTTTACGTCTACCGATGTACGCTACATGTGCAATCTATCGTTCTATCAAACTCCTCAAAGCCTAGCCGAAAGCCAGCCCGACTAAAAAGGAGGCTGGCCAGCAAGTGTGATGGCGGCATGTCCACTTGAGGAGTTCGGAGGAGGGATGGGGAGAGGGGGCGAGAATCGGATTGAAGCGCGGATGAAGGGGCCCTTTCTGCACCCCCGGACAGAGAAAGGAGCCTCCCCCAGCTTCTCCCTTTCAAGAAGCGAGGGAAGGCCCCTCCTAAAAGGCCCCCGGGACCGCCCCCTTCCCCCTCCTCCAGTCCTTACTTCCAGGAAGTCTCGGGCCCCGGATTTGCATGTCTAGGACAGGCTCTTCTAGGAGGAGATGTGTCGCTGACATTCGCCTGGGGACTCTGCTGAATGGCATGCTCTTTGATGGCTCCGGAAGAGAATGGGAAGGAGGAGGGTAATCTTTGTCAATCTTGCTAGAGTAGGGATGGACCGGAGAATCTGTGTAGTTGATGCTACAAGCAATAAAAGCTGTAGTTGCTTTGCTCTTTCTCCTTGATCCGGTGGCTCTTGATCGTTGACTTCTCTGATATTTATAGCTGACAGGAAAATTGTGGAAAAGAGGCTTGTGGGGCTCTTTGCCTTTGGTATGTCTTGGCAACAGACGAAAACAAATGCAGAGCTATTCCAGCAGACCGCAAAATAGAAGCAGTTCTCTCTCTTCTCTTCTCCTTCAATGGCTCAGGTTGTGTCGGCATTTTTTGCCAGCAAGCGTCGCTCTCAAGCCTCCAATCAAACTACAATCTACTCAAACTCATCCACCCCTCGTTCCAGCCAAGACAACCACCCTGCTCCATCCCTTGAGTCGAACAGCAAATGTCAAAATGACTCCAAGCTCACCATCTCAACCGACCATTACCATCAGAAGACAAACTCAGAAGGAGAGGAAGACTCGACAGCACTCCTGTCCGCCCTGAGCATTGGCAGGCTGCACCTGCAACAAAATAGCCGCCCTGTCCAGGCAGTCAAGGCGAGGCAGGTGAAGAGGCAAGAGGCGATTTCAAGCGGAGCCAAGGTGAAGGGGGAGACGGCGAAGAAGGAAGTAGAGAGGAAGGAGCACTGGCATAGGCGCATTGCCTCCTACTCTGCCTCTAGTAGGTATACCTTGTTATTGTGGCTGCTGTGAAATGTTGATTGTAGGAGGATTAGATTTTCGGTAGCTTTTTATTTATTTGCCGAAAATTGGTAGCTAAGTTAGGATTGATATAAAGGGATATATAAAGGAAATTATTGCGTAGTTTGGTAATTTGATCAAGGCAATGTTCAGCATACGGGCTTTGATTGGGGCAATGAATGAGTAAGCATTGGAGTTCACTTTAAAAAAAATATTTCCCTACTATAATTCGTTGCATTTACTCGCATCATAACTCAAGAAGTTTAATTTATAGAATGCCTACATCACAAATCGTATTTAAGACCCGGCCTGTTTGCGCATCCCTCACAGCTGCTCGCTGAGAATGCAGCGCTAAAACGAGCCAATGATGCGCTTGTACTAGCCGTGGAACAGCTGACGTTGGAACTAGTTTGTATCACCCCTACAGAGCCTTTCAAAGAGGCTGGGCCAAAGGTTTTCTTGGCTCTTCTGATGATTCTCAAAAAAAGGTAATGAATCTAGTTTAATATCTACCAGTCTAAGATTTCTAGCCAGTACCAAATTTTGGTGTATGGGTTAGGGTAGTTTGCGAAACTTTAATTTGGAGAACTCAAAGACAATGTGTGACGCATTTGTAGGAGTGCCAAACAGCCAATGTACCGCGACTGGATATTCAGAATGAGCTTTTCTCTGAATGTGATGACTGAATTTATGGAATATCCTTCATTTCTGGAAATCTTTTCAGTCGTGCGCAAATGATTTGTGTCTGTGTGCACGATTTGACTGTTTGGGAGATGAATCATTTGTGATTTGTCATGCAATTTGTTTAGGCATTTTTACAGTAATTATTTTTTCAGTATCTTTGGGGAACTCCAGACGACGGTAAAAAATGCTGCATTTGCTGAGATCAAATTTCCCAACTCATAGTAGAACTTTAGCTGAATTTACTCTAGCTATTGATCACGATAAAGGTTTTTCGAAATATCTATATACTAAAATAAATGTCCAATTTTTGACATAAAAAATAAACCTAGACAAAAACTTTGGCTCAATCATCATCCCAACCAAGAACACCAGTCAGTGCCAAGTCAGTCTCTTTAACTTTTACATCATGGATTTTTTTGTGTTATGCATCATCTTATGTATCAGTGCCTTTTAGCTTTTATGCGCTCTGATTGACAAACTGAGCTAGCCTAGTCTGACGGGATTTTTAGTCCTCGTCTCGCCACACAAGCAGGGGGGCATTGATGGATGATGAATGATCGCATTCAGGAGCATCAATCCGTGCTGTCCCACAGCTCACTCGCGCTCATTTACCGCGACACTTCAGCGACTAATGTTGGTCCCGATAGTTCTGGCATTACTAAAGGGTATTTTGAGTTTATTTTATTTTGTATTTGTAAATTTAACGAAATGTTGCAGAAGCAAAGGCGGTACCAGACCTGGAATCATATTGTAACGACCTTATCTATTCGAAATTGTTCTGGGACGAGTCTTGCTTCTTCTATGTTGATACGCCGAAAACTTGGTCGAGCCTTGAATTTCAGTTGCGAAGTAGGCTAACATTGATATTTTCAGGGATGCTGGTCAAGAATTTTGCGTCAATTACGGTCCTCGAGATCAAGTCATAGGTTAAATGGGTTGATTTTTCCCTTATGCTAATTCACCAATAACCAGGTCATCTGGCCTGGATATCCAGCGATGCTAGAAAGTATGTAGTAGACCTGATGAAAAGTAAGGCCACCAAAGACTACTGGATCGGGCTGCGCGATCTTGACAGGACCAATAAGCCAGTAATATTTTTACTCGTCAGTTTCGACGTTTTCGCAATCAAATTTGCATTACTTTTTTTAAAACATTTTTTAACCAATTTTTGTTTTTTTAATTGTCGAAGCTTCAGTGGCAAAGATTGCACTATGTTTCAGCTGGATAGTTTCTGGATGAAAGACAGTCCTGCAGTAGCTGATCACCAAAGCACCTATATCATCCCATACGGCACCATGTTTAACAAGGTCGCAGATGAGTGCATTCGGGTAAAGCGGGCGGTTTGAATTTTTTTATTTTTTTAAAATAATTTTTTAAAATTATTCTGTCTAATTTTTGCAGCTGTCTCAGTGGCAGGATACGACGTGCTCCGACGATCTGCACTTCCTTTGTGAACTGGAGAGAAGTTAGATTTACCCTTTTGGGTTTATTTTCTTCCCAGATTTTATGAAATTTAAATGAAATGTGTAAAAATTTGCTGAGATGACCTTACCATAAAATTATTTTGGCCAATAAAAATTATTTCAAGCGATGGGTAAAAACAATTGAACTACGGCAAAATGGATTGCATTTCAATTCTTTGCCAGGATAATAATTGTTTTGTGATACATTGGGTCCATATTTTTTGAGAAAAAACTTTATGTCATTCGCTTCAGCTGTGCTTGTCGCAAGATTCCTTTTCCCAGATCGATCAACGCCACTCAACATGTTCCTCATGGGAGACGAAAAAAGTGATTTTTGAAGCTTTATTGTGAGTAAGGCTGAAGTGAATGAGCCACACAAAAAAGAAGCAAAATTCAAAATTCTCTGTCCGCACATTCGAAAAACCCTTTCCAACAGTAAAGCCATCATCAACACTTCTTAGTTAAAGGTTCATTTTTGATTCATCTATTCCATTCTCATAATTTTGCTCACAAAAACTATTATCACGATCCGAGCTCTCATCAAAGCTGAAATATTCCACTTCTGCCAGGGCCAACAGTTCACAGAAGAACTGGATGGGTTTTGGATCTTTTCAAGTCTCGCAGCAAGACATGTCGAAGGCTGATGGATTCACTCACCACGCTTGCTCTCGTCTGCGGTTCGACGAGTGGACGCTGTGAGAAGCGGATGTACTCTGACAATTCATTGACGTTAAACGCTCATGTGCCCTTAGCCAAAGACTCAGGCCTCCAAAATTCGTTGATTTACTGCCGCCCTCATAACCTCCGTGGATTTCTGATGGGGTGAGCGTGCTTCGTGTCTGGCTCTGTTGCACACCTTGATCTGATGTGGGCCAAAATGTTGACACGAGCAAATATCGTTTTGAACACTTTTTCTCACATTTGTATTTCAAAAATAATCAATATTAGGATTTCAGTCAATAAATTGATGTTACTTTTTAGCATAGGGTAAAATAAAGAAGGAATAAAGAAACCTGCACAGAGCCAGACGAAAGCGGCCAAAGCACCGCAGGCGACCAAAATGAAGGCCATCTGGATCTGGCCCAGGTTAAGGCCTTGTGGGAGGCGGAAATTCTGCAAGTTGATCCATTTTTATCACTCTGAGAATAAAACCTGGCCTTACAAATTTAAATTGCCTCAAAATTCGACACCATGTCGTGAAATGCAACTGCTTACAGTGCAAGCAAGTTTTTTTGACTTACCTGAATTCACTGTACCAAACTAACCTAATTGTGAGCTAGTAATAAGTTTTTCAAAACGCGAGCAACCTTAGCATTGCTTTCAAACTGTAAACAATGTCTCGTTATTCGAGCGTGAAACATCAGCCAGCTGGGTTTGACCATCATCTTCGATCTTTGCCTAGCCAAGGAAAACGACCAGCTCCGGAAGATTGCAAGCGAGTGGCGGATGGAACTTGAGTCGCAAAGCTCGCCACTGCCAGGCTATCTCGCCTAGACCATTGAGCAGTTCAATTGGACCTATTCAAATCGCTCTCGATTTGCCAGTGCGCAACCCAGGAAGAGGAGCTTCTTGAATCGCAGCTTGAGCCTAGGATGATGATAGGCGGTCATCATCTGGCGATCCATGCCCGTGTTCTGGATCACACCGAAGCCGCAGAACTTGCTGCGGATTATATGCAGCTCTGGAATTAGAATTCATTTACTTTTATTAATTTTTTTTTCCCTATTTTCAATTAATTTTTTTTTTAATTTTTTTTATACCTGTTTACTAGAATTTTTAGATTTTTGTTTGAAAATTTCTATTTTGAAATTATTGTGAATTTGCTCTTGCTCTTTCTACCACTTCTCATCCATTCTCCTGCCTTTCCTCGTGCCATTCGTCAGCATGCTATGATCCCGCCTCTACTGTTCTCCCCCACACGCTGGCGTAAATAAAGAAAGGAAAGGAGCTGAGTAAAGTAGAGGTAGCCATGGCTGTCTGTGAACAGGACGAACTGTTGGCCGTCCCGACCCTCCAGCACCAGCTTCATGGCCGCCTCCAGGCTGCTCACCAGTTCATGTGGGTTGCTGCGGTTGATCTGAGGCGGCAGTTTTTTTGGCCCATTTTGGGAAAATGTTTTTTTGAGTTTGATTTGATGGTTTAGTAAACGGTCAAGTCGCGTGCCTGTGGGTTGCTTCCGCTAATGAGGCATCTATTTTTTCCTCACCCTTTGATAAAAACTTGTATGACGGCGCCATTATTAAATCTATATGTAACAACACAACATAGCACCAATTGTCATTTCTTTGAATGACCTAGTCTGGGCATGACTGCATGAAACATTGAAAAGGATGCTCAAAAGCTCTCCAAATGCGTTACCGCGATGAGTCGCTTCATGTTGGTGGAAGGGTAAGGAAAGGCCACGGGCAGAAGGATGTTGTCCATTGTGGCAGCAAAGGTGGCCAGTGCTCTGTAGTCACCAGACTCCAGACCTATTCATTTCTTTTTTTGTAAAAAACTAAAAATGTTTGATGCTAAAAAAATGCTTGTTTCTAATCGAGAAAAAGTCACAAGCAGCACGCTTGTGGAAACAGCATTGGTTTTTAGGGCACCAATATGCGCAGGCTCTCAAAACTACAAAAATTTTTCCTGAAGTGTTAACAAAATAAGTTTTCCAAAAAGAATATTGTTCCTGGCGCCCACCTAAACTATAGCCACCTTTGAGGACGTCTTCCATGCTGTCGAAAGGCTGGCGCAAAGCTTTCTGCTGATTGATGATAAGGACGATGTCAGAGGAGACGTATTTCCAGAACACTGCCAAGAATATGCCCACCACCACTGCATTTCGACGACTGCCCCTTTGCACCCAGCTACTGTCCCAGTAGCGGGTTCTGCAATAGCCAGGCTTTCAGCAAATGACTGATTTATTTCTCAATGTTTGTCAACTGAATGTCGACAAGCTCAATCAGAGTCTCAAACGTCAGAGTCTGAGTAGGTTTTAAAAAGGACCCAATCGACCACAATTCGGATTAGGAGGCAATAAATTTATTTTTTGCCGGAATAAAATCATAAATCTAGGCATGCCTTAGTCGCACTAAGTATGCCAACCACATTTGTTTGCAAAAATATAATTTTTTTTTCCAAAAAATCCAACAGAATTCTCTGTCTGTTCTTTAGAGGGGGCTCCATCTACAAGTGTGAACCTTTTTAGGCCGTAAAGTCCAATCCGAGCTGCCAAGCTCAGGCCAGCAATGGCCAGGTAGAAGCGCCAGCTGACGATGGCACCGGCATCCAGCATCGGCTGCTCCGCCGTCCTTCTCCTGTAGATCACCACCGTCTCCACGGACAGCAGGTAGCCCAGGTGAGCCAGACGCCCTGCTCTTCTGTCCTTCAGCCAGTCTATACTTTGAAGCAGCTGTGATGGGGGAGGAAAGAGGTTGAAGATACGCTGAGGTACATGTCCGCCTCTGTGAAATCCGCCTCCCCAGACTCCACCAGGCCCAGTGCAGAGCGGTCGCCGGGATTGGGCGCCTTTATGGTTCCATTCTGCAGAATGGGCGATGGACTGACTGCGGGTTTTGGAAGAAAACAGGTCTGATTAGGTTTCAGGAATAAGCGGCTAAAAGGACCCAAAAAGTTCATTTAATTGTATTCAAAAAAGACTATAAATTATAGATTATAGATTCCAGAGCATAGAAACAGTAATATTCGATTCGAACAGACATGCCTGGTATTTGAAAGCCCAGCCATTAGCCTTGACAAAGCGAAAACTGATATTTGGTTCGTCCAACAACAGACGCAGTGTAATCAGCGTCATCTCAGCCACCAAACCTACGAATCAAAGATTAGTCAATGGTGCCGAAAATAGTGAAAAAAACGTCAACCAAGATAGGGACAGGAAACGTTGGCTTGAAAGAAGCAAGGCGGCTCCTGTGTCTGAGCCAAGGCGATGCTATAGGTGACCATGACTTCGTTTTCTTAGAGAACATCAAAAATTTTGTGGCAAATTCTTTCGTAAATTGTTCATTTTAAAATAGACCGAAATTACAATCTTACACTGCTGAGAACGCAAACTGAATAAAAATTCTTAAAATTATTGGTTTTGTTGTTCTTGTCAATAACCATGTTATTGTTAAGGATTTTTAACAATCCTGACTATCATTTATAGACCTCAAGGTTAAAGAAATTTCCATTAATTACTGCACAAAAGACAAAATACTATAATTCCCACGTGAAACCATTGTTTACGAAAATATTATCATATTTCGTCCTTCCAATAAATATAATTGATTTTTCGGAAACAATCATAACGCCGCGCTTAGCAGCATAAGGGCTAGATAGAGGGAGTAGTGACGGTGTTCTTTGTCTAATCCCAGGCTAGCGGGGGCACCTTTTTCCCAGTCCGACGGGGATTGCTTTTCTTCCAACTCCCGCTCCGCAGCCATATAACGCCTTCCTGATCAATCTGCCTCACAATGAGCAGGAATTTCTACACTACAATAACAACATTTGGTCGCAACTACAAAACAATAATATATTTTTGATTTCCATGCTCAAGCTCATGATTTCATGATTGATTCATTTTACTTCATGCATTTTACGACTAAAATAAAGGCGAAGAAGAGACGCTGGTGACTTTAGTTGCCGTATGGCTGGAGCACTATACATGACAAAAACCAACTTTTTTTAAATTGTTGGATTTTGTGCATCTCAACAAAACTTTAAATTGGTATAATATTGAATGTTTGCTGGCATCCTAGCATGCTCAGCCTATGAAATGTCAGGGCTGACACGTAATTCAAGCATATACAAGTTCTACCTTTGGCCTAGTTTTAAATCAAATTTTAAACAGATTAGAAAGATTGCTGATAAGTTTCATTATCTGGCAGTAAACTTTAAATTTAGAAACTATTACTGAAATTGTGAATCTTCACTTCAGTGTTTTTTCTCTCTTAGCTGGTCTCTTAAAAATAGCTTGGGCATAAATGTGATGAAATTTATTTGATTCATCTTATCATGAAACTAGATTGGGCCATAAGGTGATGAAATTAAATCTGACACTCTTATCATGAACATATGCTTACTAAATTTAGAACTTTACTAAAGAGCTAAGAGAGCCCAGAAAATTTTGGCCACCCTAGGATTTTTGTTTAGGTAGAGCTATAAATAAAACTAAACATGATTTAACATTTAGCAAAAAAATATGCATTATAATGAAAAAAATATCATTTTGAATAATTTATTAATATTTTCCCAGTTTTTCAATTTTGCTTCCAACAATAATATCATAAATGGTACCATCGGCAAGCCGAAAGTAAGCTCTTTTCTCCCAAAAAAACAAATGCCCCGAGTGTAAAGTCAAGGAAATTTCCCTACTACGAGTGGAATCTGCTTGTGGGGCATCTGCATTTTGTTTTCGCGCGCAGTTCAAGAGCTCTTTTCAGGCGCGCTCAAACAAAATACAGGTGACACAGCAGATTCCACTCGTAGTAGGGAAATTTCCTTGACTTTACACTCGGGGCATTTGTTTTTTTGGGAGAAAAGAGCTTACTTTCGGCTTGCCGATGGTACCATTTATTTCCTCAACTTTAAACATAAAAAAGACTTGTATCAATTTTTTTTTCTTCTAATTGTTGTTTTTATTTTTTTTGCTTAAACGAATAAGACACCATTTAGCTAAAAAAACGATTTTGGAAAGTTAAAAATTGTGCAAAAAAAAATTAAATTTGATATATTCTTTCCATTACACTTGAGGGAATCGATTTTCAGGAGAAAAGATCTTTACTTTTGGCTTGCCGATGGTACCAGCTATTTCCTCAACTTCAAATATACAAAAAATAAACTTTATTCACGAGAAGGATTTGAACCTGCCAGATTCAACCAGCCACCGGCCCGTTTACACCACTACACCACTGGTGCCTATGCTGGACTGGTCAATTGAAGGGCTATGACTTTAAATGAATACCTGAAGCCCAAGGACCGGAGAGGGGGCGGGGGGATAAATTGAATACCTACTCTCGTTCATTAGCAGATGCGAAGCAGCAGCAGCAGGGCAGCAGGGCAGCAGGGCAGCAGGGCAGCAGGGCAGCAGGAGTTCGGACGGCACTTTGTTTTTCATTTTTCTATACCAAATTTTGAACTTTTTGGCAGTTTCTCGCGAGTGTAGGCTAATTCGAGGATGCTCTTTCCACTGCAAAAAGAATCAGAGCGATTGGATTCTTCTGTGAGGAGCAGGAGCCTTATCAATTTCAAGATCTAGCATTAACCCTCAAAACATACACCTGGGTCGAAAAGAGGGCCTGGGCGCTGACGGTCGCTTTGCTCCCTCGCGCCAGGCCAATATGATGGAAATTTTAAAGCAAAGGTTTTGTGCAAATCAATTAAAATATTTCTGATTTACTCTAACCTGTCATAAATTAAAAAAAACATTGGTGAAAATTATCTGGGCTCTCTTAGCTCTTTAGTAAAGTTCTAAATTTAGTAAGCATATGTTCATGATAAGAGTGTCAGATTTAATTTCATCACCTTATGGCCCAATCTAGTTTCATGATAAGATGAATCAAATAAATTTCATCACATTTATGCCCAAGCTATTTTTAAGAGACCAGCTAAGAGAGAAAAAACACTGAAGTGAAGATTCACAATTTCAGTAATTTCATCCACTTTGAACAGCCAAAGGCCCAAAAAACCACCAGAAGCCGAATATGTACAATGCTTTAGGATAAAGTTTATGATGAGCTGACCATGGCCTGGTAGAAGGCAATGATGACAAGGTGGAAGCAAATGGACCCCAGATTCGTAAGTTATGGCCAAAATTACTTATATGGTGCAGAGTTTGAGGCAAAAAGTCCTTAAGAATGCCCTAAGACGAAGTTGATGATGAGCTGCTTGTTCACCACGGCCTGGTAGAAGCCCATAAAGACAATGTGTAAGCAAATGGACACAATATTCGTAATATACACCCCAATTTACCTATATGATGCTGTTATTGGGGCCAAAAACCCTTTAAAATGCCCTAAGATGAAGTTGATGATGAGCTGCTTGTTCACCACGGCCTGGTAGAAGCCCATGAAGACAATTTGTAAGCAAATGGAAACAAGATTCGTAATCTACGCCCCAAATTATCTATATGATGCAGTTATTGAGGCCAAAAACCCTTTAAAATGCCCCAAGACGAAGTTGATGATGAGCTGCTTGTACACCACGGCCTGGTAGAAGCCCATGAAGACAATGTGTAAGCAAATGGACACAATATTCGTAATCTACACCCCAATTTACCTATATGATGCGGTTATTGAGGCCAAAAACCCTTTAAAATGCCTCAAGACGAAGTTGATGATGAGCTGCTTGTACACCACGGCCTGGTAGAAGCCCGTGAAGACCAGATTTTCACATATGGTTGTTTGGTATCAAATCGTATCTATTTTTTGAGCCTGTTTCATATCAAGGCTCCAAATTAACTTAAAACATCGCCACTGGGCAGCATGACCTTTTTTAGGTTTCTTACAAAGCACCCCATAGGTCAAAAATGGTCAAAAAATTATCTTCAAAATTTTAATGTTTTATATACAGTTTTTGTGTAGTTTTTTGCCAGAATTCCAAATATGTGCTTGTTTTTTCCATCCGAGCATCCTAGAAAAAGTTATTCAAGATTTTCGATTTTTTTTGTAAGGGTCCCCCCTTACGTTCAATCAACTTTCCAACCTCAATTTCGGCATAAAGGAGGCCGAAAATCAAAATTCTGGAGGCGCCATGCCACCCTCCAGGGTCGATATACTATAGTGACGTTGAGACTGGAGCCCCAGATATTGCCAATCCCCATGCCGAGCAGAACGTACGGCGGACGGCGCACGGCGGACGGCGCACGGCGGACGGCGCACGGCGGACGGATAACGGACGGACACTTTTTAAAAAGTTTTTCGGCCATAACTTGCCCAATTCTCAACCAAATTTGGCAAACTTTTTTTTTAATTAAAGCTCTGTGTCTGCTGCGTCCATTGAGCCTACTCACAGCTCTGTAACTTGCCCATGGAATATTTGGCAGGCAATCATATTTTCAAAATCCGTAATAGGGTTGGTCCTTGGCTAAGAGGGGACTGTGCTTACACTCCGCTCGCACAGCCCCAATTTTTGCATAGAATTTTGCACGCATTGTCCTGAGTAGAAAACGGCAAAAGCCTACGACACCTGGTATTCCCAGGCGGTTCACCATCCAAGTACTAACCAGGCCCAACGTTGCTTAACTTCGCAGATCGGACGGAATGCAGTGCTTTCAATGTGCTATGGTCGTAGGCATCTTTCTTACCTTTGTTCTTTGTTTAAACATTGCAGAGTGCGGATATGCTGAACATGCTCAATTCAGCTCTAAGGTGCGCATTATAGGAAAACACTACTGCCTCTCCTCATGTTGCAAAGCCTGTGTGTATTGTTCTGTTGATCTTCACACATTAGCTCTGGTTCCTCTGCAAATTGCGAGAAAATCTTTCGCCTTTTACTAAAGATTTCCGTGCAGAGGAGCTATATGAGTACCGAACATCTTTTTGAAAGCTTTGACTCATGTCAGGGCTCACTAATGCAGCCTTATGGAATGAACCACAATTTTTTGCCAAATGATATAAATCAATAAAAAAGTCTGATCAACTCACCAATTAAGAAAAGAGCGATTGTTCTGGATTCAATCAGAAAGGCAAAGTTTTTGCAGCACAACCTGATACTATTGGCAAAAGAATCGGCAATCATCTTTAAATGTTGAGTAAAATACTATAGCCCTTCCAGTTTTTCCAGGAATTGCTGACAGCCAACCAGCCAGCCTCCTCCAGCACCCACAGCCTGGACCACTTACATCGTTACCCTCTAACACAAAGCCTACAATCATCAATAAATACACCTAGCCCATTGACAGACGAGTATGAGGAGAGCGATTGAATCACGGTTCCCTCTCCGGAGGACCTGCCCCTTTTTACCCTGCCAGAACGTCGCCGACTAAAGCACCGCCACTACCCATAATAATTGATGACGATAATTGACAACAACTAATTAATGATAATTGGCGCTGCAGATTCAACCGTCTTCCGGATCTTTCCTGGATAGAGGAGACAGTAAAGGAAGAAGAGTTATAATTAATAAATATATCCATTTTATTATTGGACAGTTTGACGATACGGAGTATGTGTAGATCCTGCCGGAGTGTTTGTCACAGGAGGACAGTGAAAGCGAAGCCGCACTATTGGACAAGTACAGGTTGGCTGCTGTTCTCAGTTCAATACTCAGCCTAATAATTTTTCGATTCAGTATACTTTAATCGTTGGATAAAAGTTCCAATTGCGGAGACACATTGCGAAACCTGTGTCCTGGGCTCAGTGTACAAACGGCTGAGGATACGGACAGCCGTTGACTAATGGCTGTCAAGTGTGTCGCACTCGATGTTGGATCTAAAGAAGAGCGCTATGCTAGCCTCGACGAACTCAGCATCCTACACAAGATCTCGCATATTGCACTCTGAAGCCTGATGTTTCACTGAGTTTGTCAAAAATCAGCGTTCACTCTGTTGTTTAATGCAAGAGAGACATACATCAAAATAACTTACGAAGCTTAACCTAGAATTCGGTGGAGTAAACCATGGAACAAGAAGATTATAAATGATTTATAACGTTTTATAATCAACGTTTTAAACGTTTCCTTTTAAGCAAGTTGGCTCTTCATACATGAGTAAACAAATGCCTTCCTCATTAATCCAAAATGCCCCTAGCCACTCCTTCCAATGCTCCTCTCCGTTTGCAGTGACTTCTACGGGGCGAGGTTTGTGGAGACGCAGTTGTTCCATGCTGAGAGTAAACCTTATCAGACGCGATTTCAGACGTGAAGCCGTCAAACATGCTGGCGAATGGCAACAGTCAGGTGAGGCAGGCCGATTTCGGTGTCAGTGCTCAGCTGCAATAATCAATTGCCGCTCTTCCTATATGGCTTAGCTGCATTTCCCTATCATTTGCAGCCCATCACGGCAACAACTAAGTGTTCCGATTCACAGCATCTCTATAACACCAGTCAGCAGGTTTAGATCGTTGGTTTGGATTCTAACCTAAGCAATTCTGTTTCGAATCAAAGCATTTCTATAAATTTGATAGTTGATTGCTAGACACATCGAATTTTAGCAACTACGATTCAGATGGAAGTTTTTCTGAAACATCAGCCAGCCGGGTTGCAGGCACCAACGTGGTGGGCGCTGCCTATCATCAACCTTCTACAGCCCCTGCCGCTCCCTAAAGACCTTACACTCGACTGTGGGCTCTTTGTTGCCATATTTCGTGCAGTTTTATTTACAGACGTTTCTGATGCTGGAAAGCAGTTGAAGACAGATAAGGGGAATGAAATGTTGAATTTTTATAATAAACAAAGTTATGTAGTAAATGGTTTATTAGCCGTTAAAGTCTCTGTTCAGCCACACTTCAAAGTTTTGACCAACTTACTTTTGTACAAGTCATTTCATAACCGCTTTTTGGCTATTTTGCAGTTCATGGTCTTTTACTTTTTTCGAGTCACAAATTTTGCGCATGACCAAATAACATGAATATTCCGACTCTAACGTGCTTAGCTACTGCTCATGAGTCCAACACAACTAATCGTTTGGCCTTCCGATAACATGAGAAGAAGAACTTTTCATGAATCATATCTGCTGAAAGCAGCAGAGCAGAATCAAGAATTGGCCCATCGGCACTGGTAAAGCATAAATATTACTGAAATTGTGAATCTTCGATTCAGTGTTTTATTTACTCTTAGCTGGTCTCTTTTTAATGCTTGCACCTAAAATGGCTTGGGCATAAAGATTCTTCATTGAATTTCTTGTAGGGTGTATTCCTCCTTCGCTATTTGTTGTAGTTCACTTTTTGTTAATTTCTTGAGGAAGTTGCTGTAGCTTAGAAGCATGCTTCCTAAGGTGAGAGTGGGTTTTGTATAAAATGAGAATTTTGTTTTTTGGGGTTCTGGTGGTTTGATTTTTTTGTCCAGTTTCAATTTCTTCAAGATCGTCTGTGGTTTTAAATGATTGCTGTAGTTGTTGATGTGCTGGAATGGAAGTCTAATTCTTTCCTTTGGTTTTACCATGTCTTCGGCCTGTGCTGTAGGTTTTTCTTTCATATCTCTGGCCCTTTTGTAGGTGCAGATTAGTTGATATAGTCTGTAGCGACATGATTTATCGACTTTTTAGTTTTATTTGGTCTGCTGGAATTTTTGGTTTCTTTGGTTTTCAGAGTTTGTAGTATGTTGAAAAGTTCTATTTGTTTGTATTGGATTTGTGTAGGATTCTGGCTTTTGTTTTTCCTTTCTCTTGTAGTTTTCCGCTGTGCCGATGGTATTGGTTTTGCTTTGATTAAGATTTTTAGTGGTATTTTCTGTTCTGAGTTTGAATGGATTATGTGTACGCTTGAGAGGTCTGTGTAGAGGTGATTGTGAACCAAGGAGGTTTTCTCCTGTCGTAGGATTTGTATCCTCCATATGCTTCTGTACCCCGGTAATGTCCTAATTCAAACCAAGGGAAGCCCCGTATTTAAGGCCAGGATGTTAAACATTGTCTCCAGCTCTTTGAGTTTTGGTCTGTTTTCTGTTCCTTGATGAACGTAATATAGTTAATTTTGGTTGGCAAGTACTTCCATGAGCATTGTTTAGATGTTCATATAGGTGTGTATAGACTCTGTTTTTTTGTATATCTGGCTATTCCTTTTCCATTTGAGATATTGATTCTGTTGTGTGGTGATTCCCACGTATTTCGCTGTGCAGTCTTTGAATGTGCAGCTTAGTAGATATATCACATTTTTACTTCTGCAAGTCATATTTCTCGTTAGGGTATGTGCAATTCGTTTTTGTGAATATGTTGTAGAACTTCCTTTGGTGGTCTGTTTTGTGTTCTACCATTGACAGGCTAGGCACCTCCCGCATTTCCTCTGAGTTTTGCTTTCCTCAATTCGCTCCTTGATAGTTCCGTCTGTTCTGTATAAAGTTTTTTGTTTGATGTTCTTTGCCCAGTTTTGGGTACGAACCGAGAGTAGCTCTCTGACTTTTTCTGTTTGCATTTGTTTTTTGCCATTCGCAGGGCCAGCCCTTTTTCTTGTGAGTATAGGGCTACGGAGGGGTTTGTAGACCGGTCGCCGGAGGAGACTTGTCTTCCTTGGGGCGCCGGTGACCCCCATTAGATTTACCGAAGGTAGTCTGGTGGTGGGGCCGCAGCAGAGAACGTGTTTCTTTTTCTGGATCTTTTAATGGATCGGGGTTCCGTTTTTTTGCGGAGTTTCCATATTCCTTATGAATGGCAAAATTAGGAAAAAACATTCATAAGCACGCCGAAGCTGTCGCAACTTGAACTCCTGTCGCATTCAAAGAGCTTCAGGCCTTTACTCACTTTTGGTTGGCCAGTGACGGAAATGGCGTTAATTAATGAGTAAAGTAAATATTCTTAATTCGTCACGATTCTGAGGCTGCGTATTTTTTATTTGGATTCCTATACGGAAATGATAATCGCGCTCATTTTGTCTGGATATGGGAATTAGGCTTACAAGGCCAGATGGGGGTATGTAATGTCTGGGTGTGACGCACAAAGGAGCATTTGCGCGTCGTTTAGTAGTAAGGTGGGCGAGAATTACATCCCTTTGAGGGCAAGCATCAACGATGTATGTTCATTGGGTCCGAAGGTACTTAGCTTTTT